>VWZL01003697.1:732309-925710 GCA_013396915.1 Stercorarius parasiticus
CCACCCCCTTTTGTTTTTTAACAGGGCTGTACCAGGACTTCTGGGTAGCAGACTACATTTCAAGAAGAAATTTTCTGATCCAGTGGAGCATGGCCAGAGGCACACTGCAACTAAAAGAGAGCTAGCAACAGGTCGTAAGGCCATGGTGAAGCTAGCAAGAAAAATGTCCGGCTGGTTTCTGAGACGTACCAAAGTGCTTATCAGTGATCAGTTGCCAAAAAAGGAAGACAGAGTAAGAGCGCTTGCACATTTCAAATACAATGCTAATGGATATATCTCTTCTTTTTTTTGTTGTTTTGTTGTTGTGTTTTTTTCTCTTTCATCATGCCTTTAGTAGTTCATGGTTTTCTTTTGGACTTACGAATTTAGTAAGAATTCAGAGCCTTGGAAAAATTGCGCATGTAGTAGTGTGCTTTGTTCACATAATTACTATGATTGCATGTTGAAATGCAGTTAATCAAGCATGAAAAAACTAGACTTCTGACTAGTGATTTACACGTCTGTTTTATGTGCACTTTTGTATTTATCTGTGCAAACCAAATGCAATGTATGTAGACCTTTTGAACTTCTATGTAGGACTTTTAAACTAGCAGCTTGACACTTCATACATAGAACAGTATGCTTTTTATTTTTAACTTCCTCATTTTTGATCACTAATAAAAGAAAAACCCCAAATCTAAAGCTAGTAGTTGATAGGTGTGTAATCCTGTTCATCTAATGGTATTGTAAACATTATATAAAGTGATGATACTTACGACTATAGCTAAGAGTTCTGATGAATTCTTATTACATATATTTATGCCTTTCCTTCTAAGTAGACAAACACATTAGTTTGCAGCTGGTTCTGTTTTCAAAATTTGGTATTTATTCTTCATCCTTAGTGTATAATAATGTCATCTAAACTGTTCTGAAGGAAAGATTAACACAAGCGTCAGTCAGTTGCTTTTCTAAATCTAGCAGGTTTTATTCTTTTCATTCTCTTGTTAATGTGAGTATATGTTTAAGTTACTGCTGTATTATTATAGCTCAGCATGGTGCTGCTGCTGTGTGGGTGGCCTAGGTTAAGGAATGATCTTGGGATTTCTGTCTCCTGCTGCTTAAGACTAAAGATGTCACGCAGATGCCACCCATGGTCTCTAAGAAGAGGGATAAGAGTTTTGGCCATAGCACTGTGTGTATCCTTGCCTTCCCATTGCTTATTCTGTTTGTCCTGCCTGTGGTAGTGCCCTACAACATCTAGTGCCTAAAAAGAGGAAAGAAAGGGTAAATTAAGCAACTGGCAAAACAGAGGGGAATCCCTAATTACAATTATGCATTTATTTCTCATTTTTCCCCTCCTCCTATCCCTCTACAAAAGCTATACTGAAAGGTTTGTAGAAACGTTAACATCAAGTCGTTGTAGCTTGATACTGATACTCTTTGTAAAATTTCAAAGGGGATAAAATAACTATCCATACATTTTGGCTACAATTTCATATTATTTTGGTGTCAAGATCCAGATTTTTCTCATTTGGTAGTAGAATAATTTCATGTAACTATTTGAGCAAATACATTCTTGTTTTCTACTTTATTTTCAAAGTTTTATGTTTTTTGATGCAATGCTCTTTGCTTTTCATTGTATGCTGCACATAATTGTGTTTTGGGGGTTCTCTCTCTTTGGCAGATGGTGTACTGTTCCCTGACCGAATTCCAGAAAGCTGTGTACCAGGCTGTCCTAGAGACTGAGGACGTAAGCTTAGTATTACGAGCAGGAGAGCCCTGTAGCTGCAACAGCGGCCGTAAAAGGAAGAGCTGTTGTTACAAAGTAAGAACTTGCACTGTTTGGATTTTAGAACATAGTCTTTCTGGTTTGAGCAACAGATAAGTTTTTCTTGAGACACACTCTGCCGATGAAGAGCTGACTGAAATAGCTGCGTAGGCCATCTGTTTGGGAGATCCTGACTGGAAACATGGGTGGTTGCATCACAAACATGATGGAGTTAGGCACTTTGGGATTACAACAAAGCTGCTTTGTGTGCCCTGAGCAGGTGGTGGTTATTTATGCAGTAAATTGTGGATTTGATGTACTAAGTGCACCTGTGAAACAGTTGATGTTGGGAAGGATTTTGCATTGGGATGTTCAGTATGTGTCAGGCATGCAGCTCCCATATGCCTCAGGTGGTCAGTGCAGAATTTGCAAATCGGGGGCATCCTGGACCCAGCGGGTTGTCTGGGCTTTGCTTCTGTCATAACTGCAGTTGGATTATGTCTTTCTATGGCACTAAACAGGCACTTTGCTTTGCATCATTGAAGGGAGAACTCCTGACAGTAGCCACAGAGCACAAGCAGAACTTTGTTCACAAGTAACAGCTCTGTAGATTTCTTCTATTGTCTCTGGACTTCATTAACACTTAATTAGTCTAGCTTTGTATTTGTTTTGTCTGTATCACTCAGCAGGCTCAGATTAAGCATGTCTTTTTAACATTTAGAAGCATATGTGTCATACTTGCTTCTCCCTATTTTCTTTCTGGCCTGTTTTGATTCTTGCATAGTGTTTTGGGTTTTTTTTCCAAATGATGTAGCTTACTTAATCTTCTGCATCTTTCTTTGAAAACAATCCCTCTATCAGTCTGTTTAATATTCCATGGGTACTAGTGTTAGTCCTTTGCAGGCTTTTGTTCCTTGTGATATTTTGTAGAAAAAAAGTAAAATGCTGTTGAACTTAATTCACAAAGGGCATTAGGCAGGCCTGCAGATGCTTAAGTGCTCTTATGGACTGTCTTATTCCAAAGTTAACCATGAAGCTTAGTAACCTGAGAAGGGAAAGGAAAAATAACATTGGTCTATATCGGCGAACCATATCCAGAATAGCTGATGCTGTTGCTGCTGCTGCATTATAGAATGTTTGAAGTTGTTTGAATTATATTACTTGAGATGTTTATAAAGCTTTATACTTTTCTACTGTAAAGAAAAGTAAAGTTAGCAGTTACAGGGTAGGAAGTAATTCAAACAGTTCTGGTTTGATTTATATATAAATCAGTTGTAAAGTTACTGTCTTTTTATCTACCAATGACTTCTTGGTTATCTTAGTAATTTCTGTAGGTATCATGCTGTCTGAAATGTTTAGCAAACTATGAACATCACTTTGTTTTTTTCTCTTTTTGGGAAGCTGTTTTCTGTCAGTAGGATCACAAAGCTGAGGAAAAAAACCTTATTAAATCTTTGTTAGAAATACAGTATGCATTTCTTTGGGATCAATTATAGTATTACTTAGAATTGCTAATGCATTAAATCTTGTAAGAGTAACACTTATTTTAGATTATTTCTTATTTTCAGGAGTATTTGTTTGCATAAGCTTTCTTTTTTCTTGTGTAGGTAAATGCTCATGGTGAAACAATTAAGTCACTGCGCTTCAGTTACCTGACAATCCTACAGAAGGTTGCAAATCATGCTGCACTGCTGCAGACGGACAACACTAGCAAGCAGCAAGTTAGTTTCAGAAGTATTTAAAAAATAGTTACGGAAAATGGGATGAAAACTCTTGAATGAAAATTTCTGCTGGCCTCCTGTTTAAGTCTTAACTAATTGAAATTAAGATATTTTGCAAAATTCCTTTTCCATTCAGTAAATCAGAATGTAGCCCTTATCTAACAGATAGAGACATTACACAACAGTATGTTAATTTAGTTCATGCATATCTGAAAATATGCATTATAGAAACATTGGAGAGCTTTAGGGTGAAGAGTTAATTTCTAATGATTTCTAATAATGCTATTTCTGTTGCACTTATGACAAGTGCCTAGTAAGAGGAATGTCTGTGCAAATAAATAAATAATAAGCAATTGAGTGTGTTGTTTTTTTTCTCTAGTGTTTTATATTCAGAGCTGAGCTGCTTTAAATAATGAGAAACATGTTTTAGTAGAAAATGCTCAACAAGAGAACAGTATCAGTTTATCTTGTTGCTGTGGCAAGTAACCTACAAGGCCCATAAATGGCACTTTTTAAAAATGCTTGTATATGATCCTTAAGATCCAAAAATGAGCAAAGGGGTTTAGGGATATTACCGCTTCCTCTCAGAAGCCACAAGGGAATGGAAATGAAAAAATCCTAGCAAATTTTGGCAAGTTTGTTCCATTAAAGCAGTGTTGGTTTTGTAGGAAATGTTACTGTTAGTGTCCAGGCCTTAAGTGCAGTAAATACCCAAACATTTTCAGTGTAGCTTTTTTTATATTGTGTATGTAGTTTTTGTTGTAATAACATTTAAGAGTTTAAATAGCCACTGAAATAGCAATATATGAGTATTTTGAGACTTACTGTCTTTTACGGCATGCATAATTACTAACCTCTCCAAAATCTACTGAACAAACTAATATTCTGTAGTATTTCTTACCTTTAGTATTAAAGTCCATCACACGTGTTAATCTTAGGTGAGAGATGAGATCTTTTCCACTCCTCTGGAAAAGTAGACTTAAAAGTGTGTGGTTGCATTTAAGTTCAGAGCTATGCAAATTCTAGCAGTGGAGCTTGAATATGGCTTTTGAACAATTTTTACTGCATTTCCGATACTGTTTTTTGTCAGTTCTGTGGGACAATATGCAATTCCCATATTGGCTTATATTGGCCACAGGGTCAAGAAAAATGCTGGTACACAACTGTTGGGTAATGCAAACCTCAAGCCAAACGAGTTCTTGGGGCTGACAATTCTGGCCAGTCCTATTTCAGTCAGTGCCTGGGAGAAGAAATTTTGGGCATCTCTTACTGTAGTAACTGGAATCCGTCATTTCAGATGAGAATCTTCTTCCTTTCTAAAATGAAGCAAACTAAAACATACAGGAGATGTTTTACCTAGCATTTGTGTTGTGAACTGAATTAAAACCACATAACTCTTTCTGCTTGAGTTACTTCAGCAGATTACTTGTTTCAACCTGTTGAACTCCTTGTATGGCTTACTGATATCCCAATGTAGCTCTAATTTTTAACGCCTGTTCAAACTTTCTGCTTTTCTTCCAGGAAGCACATATCAGACGTGTGTGCAGCCAGGTATTTTCCAGTTTTCCAGATTTTGTGCAGTTAAGCAAAGATGCAGCCTTTGAAACCATTTCAGATCCAAAGTACAGTGGAAAAATGAAGGTAATCCTGTTCTTTAGAGGGAAAACAAGATCTGCAGCTGTATACCCTGTATCCTGTTTCCTATATCCTATGGATATAGGAAAATGTACACCTAATAGTTGTGGTTTTTAATCATTCTGTTTATGGTAGTGGTACCACAGTAGAGATCTGCTGTCTTGGATTGGGATGCCTCTGTGCAAAGACTGGATAAGAGTGATCTGTGATGCTAAGATATTAGATGTTCGCTTCACATATTCAGTGACAGTCATGGAAATGAACCCAGTAGTCGAGGGGGTTCCATGAAGCCATTGACTCAGTGGCAGTCAGAAACATTTGGGGAAGGAAAAGAGAGCAAAACAAAATCCTTATGGACTTAATGATTTGTGCAGACTTCAATATTGTAGGTAGTTGCAGTCCCTTCTCTCAAAGAGCATGTTTTAGACCCTGAAAAGGTTCAAAGAAAGGCCACAAAGAAGGTCAGTGCTGTAGGACCGAAGCAACTGAGTAGGCTGGGACTCTCCAGCCTGGAAAAAATGTCTTAGGACGAATGTGAGAAGGATAATCATGAGTAGCATGGAACTAGTGAAGATGTACTGAGTGCTTACTGTCTCTTCTAATCCTTTGGACATCAAATGAGGCTAATGGGAGCCAGACTAAAGATGAACAAAAGAAACATGTTAAGTGTAAACCTGTAAAATTTCATGCCTCAGAATCTGGTTTCAGAGGGGAACAGGATGAATAACTGAAAAAGATGTCTAATGTAGTTAATTAAAAAGAAAAACATATTAGGTTTATGAGTGTTCCTGAGGTGAGAGTAACTGGAGGATGAGAAGCTATGCAGAATGAAGTATACTGTATTTTTGATCTCTCTGTAAACCTGGATATTCAGTTAATGATTGGGACTGGAGGGAGGCAGTGACTGGACCATGTTTTTTGTAACAGTAATGGTTGTTATCACTTTATTGTTTTTTTTTTTAATTATTATTATTATGCAAGCAACATCTTTCTTTTCTGTTATTACATACATGTGAGAGGCCTGCATATTACCTTTGTTGCATACACTTTGTTGTCTCTTGAAAGTCAACTTTATTGTTAAATTAGCTATCAGCAAATATTTAATACATACCTGTAAAACCCAGACCGTGTTCTTCAGTGGTGCTTATGAAGCTCTTCTTTTGTTGGTTATAACTAATTTTGCTTTCTCTAGAAATTTTACTCTTGGGGTTATTGCATACTTCACTCCAGTGCTGCCTTATGACACTCCCATGATGTATTTTTTGACACACTAGTGAATAACACAGGCAAGCAAAAATGCCTGAGTTAAGGCAGAGGTTCCAGCATTATGTGCCTTTGAAGTCTGCAGTTTACAGAGCTGCGTGTTGGGAGGAATCTGTTCCTAACTGTGGCCCTAAGTCTGAGGTGCTTCTGGGACATCGTAGACTGCAGTGTCTTCTCAGGGATGCAGCTGGCTGTGGCTGTGTGGCTTGGGTGTTACCTTGGGTGATTTCACTAAGGCTCTTCTCATACTTGTGTGGAGTGGCCTTGGGTGGCAAGGAGGAAGATTCTGCTATATTGCAGCGCCAGAGTAAGGGCATAATCATAATAATAAGGTGGCAAGAGAGCAGAGGCTGTTATCTTTTTAAGTATACTGAGCTTGTGCTGATGGCTTGATATTTGATGAGATGTCAGGCAGGTTGAATGTTTACTTTTGACATGGAGAGATCCACATGGTTAGAAAAATGAATCTCTGAGCTACTGGTAGATAAGTGCTAGGCCAGTTTACACTTCTGCATAAATTGCGCAAACAAAAGTACAATCATAGAACAATTTGAGTTAGAAGGGACCTTTAAAGGTCATGTAGTCTAACGCGGAAGTAGAAAGAGATGAGAAATGCATGATTAAAAATAGTAAGCTACTACCATGTTGATTACTCCTGTTGGTGTTCTTTTTATTGTGAGTGAATCATCTAATCCTCACTTCATTCTGTCTCACTAGAGAATTTCCTGATTGTGCTTTTTATTTAATTTTTGGTCTTTTAGCTTGTTACCAGTCTGTACCGATCAATACTCCTGTATTTTAAGGTATTTTTTATATAGATTGTAGGTAATTGGGGGGGGGAGGGGGGAACCAACCCAAAAAACAAGACAAAAAAACCCACAAGCCCACCCCCCCAAAAAAAACCCCTGAAACCCAAAGCCTAAATAAGCGTATATAGTTGAGAAGAGCTTTGGTATGGAGAACTTCCTTTTTTGTTTTTTGGGGTTTTTTGTTGTTTTGTTTTGTTTTGTTTTGTTTTGTTTTGTTTTTTAGAAAAAGTGCAGTGTATTCAGGGGAAACTGAGTGTTAAAATCCAACCTTGTGTTTTTGAAGTAATATTTGTATTGAAAAATATTTCCTTATGTTTGGTAGATCAGAGATAAGTGCAATATAAATTTCTGTAGAAAAGTAGGACATTAAAAACTTGCTATACTTCTTTCACAGAACATTTTATTACTCTGACCTTTCAAAAAGTCACATCAGACACTACACTGCAGTAGTAGTAGGCAAAGGTACAAAGCCATATGGACCTTTCTTTCCTCCAATGTAAGAAGCTATGATCTGGTATTATTAGGAAGGGTTCTGCTTGTTTGCTTTGGTTTTTTATTTTATGAATTATAGAATAGAAGCATTTTCAAATGTTGGATTTATAACAGCCTGGTAGACTTATAGAATATTTTTCCACTGTTGATGACCTCTGGTTTTGTATATGTGATGCTTTATTTTAGAAATCCATAGTGCCTGTTTCAGTCCGTTGCAAACTGGATAGAATTTATTTAAGAATTATTGAAAGAATTTCTTTGAGCGAAATTGATCTGCTTTTTCATTTCAGGGGAACTTGAATTTTGTGTCAGTTCATGAAATACATCTTAGTATAAACAGAATATTCTGAAATGTGTGGTGATACCTGTGTGCCTGGAAGGAGTAGTTTTATGTAATAGGCCAAGTAGCCATCATTGAAAAATAAGGTGCTTTTTGAGTCCGTTAAATTTGACTTTAGAATAGTTATGATGCCAAAAATTGGTTCATATGTGTCTGGTATTGTGGTGGCCTTTTTTTTTTTTTGCTGCTGCTGCTGACTGCATTGGAGGTTTGTCTTGTGAGAAAAGGTTGTCTAACTCTTGTTTTCTATTCTGAATTTTAAAACAGAAGCTGTTTGGGATGATTTTGATTTTTATGCTCTAGAATCAAAGTCATTCAGAAGGTCTTCCATTTAGAATGTCCTCTTACTATCAGAAAGTAATCAGAGAAGAGTCATCAGATACTAGAATTTGAAGACTACTTTATATATTTTTAACATTTATTTGGAAATAAGTGAGACAAATTGTAGTAAAATGTTTTTAATAGTCTTGTCCCACTGTGATAGTTTACATTTTCTAGAAATAAATTCTAGAAACTTAATTGAAATAATTTTATATCTTAAATCTGGTAGTATAGGCTAAACAGATATTATTTAGTCCTTTAAATTAAAATTTTATACAGGCTACCCAGAAATTTTGTCACAGGTAACTATTCTTTTGTAGATGAACATGTTTTCAGAGGAGAAGTTTTTAGCATTTATTTTAAATGTATTCAGGGCAGGGGAAAGGCTGGGGTTTGTCGATGAAGTTCATTAGCTAAGCAGTTGTAACTGTCTTGAAGGGTTGAAAAGGTTAACCTGTCTGCTAAAATACCTTCTGTTCTCTCACCAAGCAAAGATAAAACACATAGGGAGGCATAGCTTTTTGTACTGTGGAGCATGCCAACTGCCGCCAGTAAAACTAGAATTGCTTGAATGGAAGTGTGAGAGTGTGCCATGTTGGTGTTTTTGTCCTACCTTGTGGTTGCAGTCATCTCTGCATGTTTTGCAAGATGTAGCATTTAACAACATGCCACTCCAGGTTTGCTGTTTGAATTTAAGATTATAACAAAAGCGTGGGAAAAACAGTCCCTATAACACAAATGTACATGTATAAGCATTGATAGTATACCTACAACTAATACATCCTCATTATGGTGGGAGGTGGGTAATAACACAGTGATGTGATCTTAACTTAAGCTATTTTTGTGGAATTATCCCTTCATCTTCAATCATACTGCAGAACATACAGTTTTCAGAAGACTTTGCTTACACTTTACATTGCAAGGTGGATTTCATACCTAGATTTTAAACTTGAAATAGTTAAATACGTGAGAATTGAAGTGAAAGGAGTGTGTTGCTTTGTTTGGAAACCACCTTTTTCTATCATTAAGTGAGAAAGTGGGGACCTGCAAAGTGTGAGGACAAGTGATTCCATTGCTTTTTAAACACAAGATTGGAGACCGCTCACACAGAAATATCAGGGACTGCTTGGAAATGAATTAAGAAAAATGAGGGTAGTTTTAAAAGCCTGCAGTAATTCTCATTACTGTTTTGTCTAATTATTTCTATGGTTTTGTTAAAATTCTGGCTCAGAGAGAGTCTATATGCTTTCTAAGTGAAAAGGGGTATTAAATGTCTGGGCACTTGAAATAATTTTTTTTTTTTTTTAAACTAGGTGTATAATATTTCCACAGTCATCCATTTGTGGTGGTTTGGAATACTGTTCCTAATTAGTATAAATCTTGTAGGAATAACTATATTGGATTGATTTATTTATTTTCCCTGGCATATTATCATTATTTCAGTAGGAAAATGTCAGGCTTTTGGAGCGTCTTGCAAATAATAACAACTTACACTATGAAACATAACCCTAACCCAGGCAAGCATGGTTTTGAAGGCTTATAAACACTCTGGGCTGGCTCGGACATCTGTATACAAACAAGGTATACTCAGATGTGAGAGGTAAAATTTCACCACAGTCAAACAACTCACAATGTGTAGTAGTGGGGAGATAGGCATTCAAATCCATGTGAACTCTTACATGTTACTTTTGCTTGAGTATGATCAAGTATTTCTTCTTCAGACTAACAACTTTCAGGATAATACTCTGGTGTGCAAGCATAGAATTTATTTCTCTTTGGTGCAAAACCATTCATTACTTTCCCCTGTTCATCAGAGCTGTTCTTGACTCTAGAATACCTAAAATCCCAGTGGGCATGACATTGATCCATTTTATTTAAACAGACTGGGTGGATTTATTTGTGTGTTTTCCTAGAGGACGTTCATTATTTGACGTGTACTTTACTGTGATAATAACAACAATGATACAGTAGCCAGATTCCTGCTACTTCAAGAGCATGTCACTGTTTTTCTTCTGTTTCTTAATATGGCTAAATAAAATGCAAACACAAGTAAATTAGATGTTGCTTAATAACCTGATTTGGATTTTTTCCTAATAAAATACTGGTTTATATGTTGTTGTACAATGAAACTAGGCAAAATTTACCTTGTTTGTACCTTGTTTTCACTTGTAACTGGCTGGCTAATAGGTACAAAAGGGTTTATAAGTGATGTAGAATTACTGTTTTATATCCTAGATATTATCCATAACTGTAAACTTAACATAAGCATTCCTCATTATTTGGTTGTCAAAGATTTGTTAGGCTTTTAGTGAAATCAGTGTCGATTTAACAGTTTATGTATTTGTCACTGAATAAATACATTTTTTAAATATTTATTGCCAAGTGGGAGAAAGCTACAGACACGGTACAGAAAATTCCTCTTTCCACTTTGTGCATTGCTTCTGTGCAGTACTCTGGAGCTGCCATTGCCAGATGTGGACATGCTTCTTTTGAAAATAACAGTATTACTATTATACACAAGGCTCTGGATTACTTGCTTCCCCACCAGAAGAACATTGTGTGTGGGCGGATTATTGTCATTTTGAGGTCTGTGCAGAGGCTGGGAAGCTGGATCCTACTGTAAACAGAGCAACTGATGAGAGTGGGAGTGGGGAGGGGCGTACGTCTCACTGATTATCTTAAGAAGACAAGTTCCAAGAAGTTCTGAACTCACATGTAGTACAGAAAACTTAAACAGACTTGGCTGTTTTCAGGGGAATTGTGTGCATTTCCTAAATGCAAAAATTCACAAGCTGAGGTAGCATATGAGATAGGATACATTTTTGTTGCAATCTATGCACTGACACAAGTAGCTTCTGAATTTAGCTGTTAGTAGTATGATTGCCTTGTTATAGCAGGATTTCCATGTAGATGACTGAAAAATGCATTTGTCTGGCATCTCCATTACCTTTGGCACATTTATTATGTTCATAATGTTTTTTCTTATTGCCTCTGTTTGGCTTTGCAAACAATTAATTACAGTGTAGCTTGTTTAAAGGCTGAAAACACAAGTAAGTTTATGTGAGAGGACCTGTAGATAAAATCTCTTAATTTGTGTTCTGTGGTTCGTTACAGGTCCTTCAGCAGCTTTTAAATCACTTCAGAAAATACAAAGATAAAGTTCTTCTTTTCTCCTTTTCCACAAAGGTGAGCTCCATGTGATTTTTATCAGTTAACTGCAGCAGTAGATTCTGAAGCTTGAAGCACTGAGGTGACAGCTACCAATGACACTTCCTTTCTCTCTGTACTGTGGGAAACAATACAGACAATGTGCTATACTGCAGAAGCATGTTGAAACCTTATGTTGTCTCATGATAAGAATTGTGATGGTAAAACAAATATAACACTCTGCTGCCTTCCTTAGAGTTTTTTTGAAGTTGTAGTATTGGTTCAACTGTAGATAGCTCGTACTGAGTTCTCTTGTGTCTTGAGTTAGAGCAGTGTCATGGCAAAATACAGCTTTTGTGTTAGCACTGAAAGTAGTTAAATTTCCTCTGTTCTGCTGGCTTTTGACCATCATCAGTGATGAAACTTCAGCCTTGAGACTTGTTAAAGCAGATGGTTTGAACTGAAAAGAGTGTTTAATTGGAGCAAGAGGTGTATGCACACTTCGCTTTTAAGGGATTTGCGCCTTGATTTTCATGTTAGGGAATAACGTGTTTCCTGAAATGGTGCAAATGGAATATGGCTTTATTTACTTAAATATTCTTAATGATAGCATTAAAAAGTATTAAAAAATAATAGTGTGAATGACAGTTCAGAGTCTTAAATATTTAATAATTTCGTGGCTTTAAGGCAGACTGCAAGTTTTAATATTTAGATATAGTAGTAAAATGTTCATGTCTTAAGCTTTGCTTCATGGTCTTTAAGGCCAGACTGATAGTTACTGCATTCTCTTTCACTCTGTCCCTTTGAACTCTGGTTATGCACACCGCACTGTTCTCTGTGCTGGCTCTGGTGCTGATTTACCATACTTCAAGTCAATGTAACTTGCTAAGATGGTAGGGAACAATTTAAGTTGCCTCCCTGCTTATCAGTTTGAACTGACTCAGCATCATTTAGCAGTGTGACAGGCAACCAGGGTGAGGGGATTGAGTGAGTCCACAGCAGACCAACATTAATCACCTTGAGTGCTGTAGAATCACAGCTAAAGACTGACAAGGATGTTGATATCAAAATGGGGAAGATTTACTCTTACGTTCAATGCTTGGTCTATTGAAAATATATTTGAGAAGCATGGCCTCTGAGATTGTTTAATTTAAAAAATAATAGTAAGCATTTAATCTCTTTTATTTTTCCACCCAGTTGCTAGATGTGCTGGAACAATACTGTATGGCGTCTGGGCTAGATTACCGAAGACTTGATGGAAATACGAAATCAGAAGACAGGATCAGAATTGTAAGAGAGTTCAACAGCATTCAAGAAATTAACATATGTCTAGTATCTACAATGTAAGAAAATTTAACTTGTTTCACTCTGCCTTTGTAATGTTTACTTGATGACCTTGCAAGGGATTACTTTTTTGAGAATGCGTAAACATGGGCACACTGCTGTGGACTGAAGCTTCTTAAAATATCAGAAGACTTCCTCCCTTCCCCTCTCTTCTGCTTTATGAGGATTGCTAAGAACTGAAACAAGCAGGTCTTCTGAATCCTTGTTTTAAACTTCCACTTGCTGTAGGAGTGAGGAAACATGAAATGCTATATTGAACTGAAAAATTATTTCTTAAATTTACTGTAATTTATTAACCACCTTAATTAATGTGTGTCTATTTAAAATGCTTCAAACAATCCTTGTCTCTTAAAAATCTATTTGCCTATGAGATCTGCTTATCCATTTATGATGAATAGTGAACTCTTTTGAAATAGAGCAATATATTCAAATTAAATGAATGAAAATATGATAACCCTTCCCCTGTTACTTCCGTGTTTCATCTTGGATGAGGTTTGTTGCCAGGCAAGGGCAGAAAGCAAACAAAGAGAAACTTGTGATCTTCCTACCCAGCAGACAACTCAGTGAAACTCTATGAAACATGGAAATTTGCTGTTCTTGCCTATATGGTCACTTTTGTCCTTTTTTACTGATAGTGCACCTGCTGGAGTTAGATAGGAGGATCCACACTACCTCTGTTTAATTAGAAGTTAGTCGTAATCTTAAAGGCTGTTACATGTGCATGTCAGAACTGTCTTCATATACTCTCTGGTGCATGTGGGAAGAGATTCGTTCTGTTGGTCATGCACATGTGTTGTTTGTAATCTCTGTCAAATGTGGAACCTGGCCATCAGCTTCCCTAAGACCTTCATGGGTCCCTATTCTTTGTGCCTGAAGACCACAGGGAATTACCGCACCTGCAGCATTAGGAAAGACTCTAGTTTGTGCTTCTGTCGGTCTAGTTTAGTTGTGTAATTATAACCTTTTCAGTTCTTTTCCGTTAATTTACATAGAAATAAAAATTAAGGTCAGGTAAACAGAAATGGACTTTCTGCTATTAGAGCTTGTGAATACAGAGTTTGGTGAGCTTTCCATGCCTGCTGGTGGTGCTTGAGATGAGAGTCTTGATTCTGCTGTTCTTAGAGTTTCTTGTCTTAATGAATAAAAGGAATGAAAAAACAATGATAGAATTGCAGTCAACCAGTGTTCACAAAGAAAAACAGAGGGTGCAGTTCTTGGTGTAGTTTATCATAGATAACAACAAGTTAACTTTTTGCTTGCTTCATGAACAGTAATGGAAGCAGCTTTAATTTCGTAATCCTATGGAAAACAGTTATTTACCCTAGTTCTACTTTACAGGAGATTCATCCTTCCTCTTACTCAAATTCCAGGCATTAGGACTTCACAGCATATTCCTTATTTCTCAACACATAGTAAGCTGACAGAATTGGGTCATATTCTTCTGTCTGTACTTTCTTGCAAAGTTTTTGGCCGACTGTTATGTTTAGTCAACTAGTACGCGTCCTGAAAGTCCCATTGCTCAAAGAGCCAAATGTTGATTTTCAGTGAAAATACTTGCACAGTCTTTTGGCTGCAAAAATGCATTCTGCAAAGGATGAATTCCCCACATAGTGATCTTGAGTCTGCCATTATATTCCATTGGCACGGTTAACATGCAGCTTTAAACAGGACGCTTGAATCTATAAATTAGCAAGTTACAGTGCAGGCAGTGGTGATGACTTCACTGTTAAATGTACAACATTCCTGTTTCATATTCAATTTTTTTTGTATGGCAAAATGCCATTTCTGCCTGGAATTGCCTAGGTATAGCCCATAGACGTTTGGAAATCCTGGTTTTAATTGGTTGGCGAGTTGTTTGAGAAATAGAGCCTTAACAATACAGGAAAAAAAACCACCCCAAACCAAAAACCTGTCTATCTATATCTATGTAGCTTAACCTCAAGCATTGCAGATAGGATCAAATATAGTCATATAGCTATCCATAATGCTTTTATGGGTATCTATGATTAATATAGCTATATAGATAGATATATTTTATGGGTATTGAGAGAAAATAAGCTTGTAAATAAGCTTGTAAATTCCATCAAACCAGTAGGTATAGATTATGATTTTGGCCTTGAGCTTTATGGGAAAATAGGTATACATTTGTTGGAACTTCTAGTGCTCATGAAGTAAACTCTATTTCAGAATACTTCAGTACTGTGCTGGTGTTGCTGAGAAAATATGTGATTATTTGAAAGAACGGAAGGGGATTTTTGGTCATGCTTAGAAACATTAAAATAATTGCTAGAGTTGCTATAACTTGATAGGAGAATATCAGAGTTTGCAACTCCATTGATGCTGCTTAGCCTGAAGAAAGAGAACTGCATATGTATAATACTGAAGTCTATGCAGTCCTGTTTCATTGCAGTGTTCTGAAAGAAATAAGAGCATCAAGTGTTACGAACTTTAAAGCTAAAGGACTATTTATTGGGGTTTCCACTAGTCTTTTGCTAGATTAATTCCATCAGAATAATTACAAATCAAAATCTATTTCTGCTTCTCAGTTTTCTTTATTATGTAAAGAGAAGTGCTTAAGTGATGGTTAAATGATGGTCACAGAAACTTGTAGACAGCTTTTTATAGTGAAAGGTTACAAGATGCACTTCCATTATACCTGCAGCATTCTCAGTTACTGTCCATTACTGGAGTGCTGTCCATTACTTCGTACTTTTTCAGGGCTTCACTTGAATCCTTCACAACTATGTTGTAAATAATTTTTAATGTGCACGTAGACACATGCTCAAAGAACTCTCAGCCGTAAGGTCTCAATGAAACGGAGAAATTGCAAACTATAAAAAACTTAGCTCAGTAAAGGGAATTCCATAGTCACAGCCATCATGGAAACTTTGCTAATCTGATATTGTTTTGTAGCTTCTGAACATTGTAGTGTTAAGCTGTTAGTAACAGGATATAAAACCAGGCTATTTATTTGACACTGTGCAGTTTTAAACAAGATATCTTTTGAAAACTGTTGTTTGGAACAGAATCATTACAAGACATTTCATACAGGGCTCTTCATTTCAGCTGTATTACAGTAATTTGCATGGACCATTTTGCAATAATGACTTTATCCTCTAGCTAAAATGATATTTAAAATGGAAGGTATTCTTTACAATGTACAAATGAACTACTGCATTAATTCTGTCCCTGAAGGGTAGAGGAGGCATTCTTTTTCTGTTTTGGAGTATCTAAATTTTTGTGGCGTACCTAAAAATATTGAAAAGTAAAATCTTTCTAAAGCTAAGTATCCTGTTTAGCTAATTTTCGTAGTCAGTCTGTTTCATTGACACTAAGGCTTTGCACTGAGGTTTAATTCATATTTCAGTTCCAAATATTGCAATTTTTTATGAGAAAGCATTTGGAAAAACACGTTGACTTATGTTTCAGTCAGTCTGACTGCAGTGTCAGTTTGGTAAGATGAGAGGCTGAATTCTGTCCGCACTAAAAAGAAATACACCAAAATTCCAAAATACAGTAAGGTATTCTGAAAAATACAAAGATTTTTATTCAGCATTTCAAACCTTGACAGCACTCATCCTCCGGAAACCTCCGTTAATGTTGGCAGGTTCCCACATCCTCTCCCCTTCCAGATTTAACTAACTCAACAGCACACCACACCTGGAAGGAAGAGGCCACAACCGTATTTACATTAACAAGGATTTCATGAAGACCAAAAGGTGGTGAGGCTCCATAAGCTTTTGGTTTCTGTCTCCATTTATTCACATCCCTGTAAACTTTACCTTTCCCACCGCTTTAAACAAGCAGAATCTGAAGTAATCTATTAAAACCAGGTGTTTGGCAAATTAAATTGGATTGACTTTTTCAGTTTTGTGGTACCTCATTCAGAAAAAAACACTTGAAATTAGTGCTGTCTATGTCAATATAAAGAATTATTTTAATAGTTAATAGTAATATTTGGTGTGTGCTTGTATAGGAACTTGTTTCTTTTTGTAGGAATGTTGGTTGAACCAGTTGAAAAGAATTTTCAGTATTTGCTTGTTTTGCAGCTGGATGAGAAGTGATATTTTCCTCACTTTTGTTCCTATCAAATCATCCAGCTGTGCACATGCCAAACTCCAAGTAACTGAGCAGTTTTGTTAGATTCAGCAAGGGCAGATTCAGCAAGGTTAGCTACCTCAGGTTAAGCATATGCTCAAATTCTTTGCTGGCTTGCAGGCTTTACCCGAAAGCACAGTACAGCTGTTGAATGTTTAAGACTATGTAACGGGCATCTGTGTGACTCCTTACCCCCACTGTAGACAATTTTCTTGCAGTGATTTTTTTCCTTGTAGTGACAGGTATGAATGTTACTGATATGCAGCTGTGTGGCCAACTATATTTTTAACAATTAACTTACATGCTGTACAAATATACTTGTGATTGTTGTTAATTCTTAAAGATATGACTTACCCTAGACTGTGACTGCTTTAGTGGAAGCTACGTAGCATTATTGTCAAAATTATCTTCTGGATTTAGAGGAAGTAAAATTTAATGCAAACTTTTTATTTAAGCTATAGTTTTCCTGCTTCTTTAATGTTAACTGGCATAAAAGTAGTTACGAATTTTTGTATAGTTGTTGGGGGAGTTGTCCTGGGTAGGATTCAGTGGGTATGATATGAGGACTTTCACTACAGTAAGGTGATAGCAGTTGATTATGACTCAGCCAGTCATACAGTTTGTAATTTTCTTGCTGCTTTGGTGAGATGACTGCATTCTACAGCAGTGCTTATTTAAGTACTTGGTGCTTATCAACACGGCTGTAACACAAAGCTGTACCCCACTATTTTCAGTATCTCTGTTGTGCTCTTTTTTATGTTGGGGAAGAGCATGCTAATATGGACCTAATACACTAAAAAAAAAAATTGTTCGTTTTTCTTACTGTCAGTTCTATGTTTTAATTTTTATGTTTTTAGGGCTGGTGGACTGGGTCTCAATTTTGTTGGTGCCAATGTTGTTATACTATTTGATCCTACGTGGAACCCAGCAAACGATCTTCAAGCTATTGACAGGTACACACTCAAAATACAGAACTTAACCCATGTTGTACTATTCTTTTCCTTTGATCCTGTCATTTAATTGTCAACTAAACTTTCCTAAGGGAGGACATTTTTTACATAGTCTGACTTGTCCACAAAACAGTAAGAAATGTCCAGCTAAATTATTTTTTAGCCTTTGTTTTTAACCCTGGATTTTACTACTTATTTTCCATTTTGTTTTTGTGACACTGTGATGGTGGACTCATTAAAAATAATTTAAAAAAAAAAAAAGAAGCCATAGTTACTGTACTGTCTCTGCAACAAGTATATGTGTGTATAGCTGGATGGCATTTTTCCTATGTTTGTCAGGACAAAGTACATTGTAATTGACCCTAGTTCAAGTGATGTTTTGAATTCCAGAATCCTTAAAGAAAAACATTTTGTGTTCTTTTCTGCTTCACCCTAGTGATCAGTGTCTTTTCAGCACTCACTCCCATCTCTGATATTATGCTATTGGAGAACTTCCAGGAATATGGATTTCTCTTTGAAGGCTTTTTGATCATAGGATATTTCCTTAGGAATTCAGGACAGACTTTTGAATAGCTAAAATAAAGAATATTGGAAGCCTTCAAAATTCAGTAGATTTATATATTATCATGAGCAGAAATAAACTTGTTTCTCTTGTCCCATCCAATTACACAATTCCATAATCCCATTTTAAGGGTCTTTCTGACTTCTAAGAGGTGTTTATGTGTACCTGTTCTAGAGGAATATGTATAACAGAAATGTGTATTGTTGAAAGGGACTGTCTTTAAAGAATCCGTGTAAGACCACGTTTCTATAAATTGGTTCACCCTCTCTTGAATTTTCAGAATATGATCTATTAGAAGCCTTGGAATTTGTCATTTAGATAGAATACTGCCTGTTTGTTAGCTGTTCTTAGTATGTTGTAACTTGCAAAGTGCTTTATAAAGTTAAGAAAGAATACACTGCGCGAAGTAATCCGTGATCTAACTCCTGTATAATGCAATTAGAATATCTTGCGCAAGAGCAGATGGGGGAAGGCGGGGGGCCTGGGGGGGCGCAAAACAACTGAGAAAACACAGTGGAATATGGATTTTCGAGAGATGGGAGACAGGCCTTGAGATACAAATTGAAGAGAAAGTTTTTTCAACTAGATAGGCCTGGGAAGAACCTTAGAATACTAAGGGTAAAGGAAAAGGGAATGAAATACTGAGGAAAATTTTGAAAAGTAGGGAGGAAAAAAAACCAACCAAACAAAAAACCCCAAACCAAAACCCAACTAACTCATAAATGATTTAGAGTACTCCTGCTTTATTGGAATGCTTTTGTTTGTTTGTTTATTTTACTACCCCAAAGAGTGCGCTATTTTTTTTAACTGATTAAAAATATGATTTTTAATATTCCACTGTCCTTGCAGAGCTTATAGGATTGGCCAATACAAAGATGTTAAAGTGTTTAGATTGATATCCTTGGGAACTGTGGAGGAGATGATGTACTTGCGACAAGTTTATAAACAGGTAAAGTTCACAAACTGTTTAAGTTGGGAGCTCTTTCTAACAGTTTCAATTACTGAAGGCTCAGCTAGCCTATAGCAAGATTATAGTTTACCTTGGGTTTATGATATATGCTGTTACCTAAACTTATTTAGGGGAGGTGTATCACTTCGCAGTTGTCAAAGAACAAAAAAGAATTCCAGTTGTATTCAAGTTATTCTGTAACTTTTGACAGCTTAGTAGTGCAATATACATTAATCAGGTTATACGGCTAATAGAACTATTTTATTTAAAAACTCATAAAATATATCTGCTAAAGTTGTAGATAGTATCTGCAGTGGTCTGATTCGCACAGCTTTTTCTTTTTGAAAGGTTGGAGGAGGAGAGCAAAAATATTGCTGGTGCTATAGAAGAAAAGCAAGATGACGTTGGTTCTTTCCTGCCTTTGCAAACTTGCTTATAAAAGGAGAGGGGAGACAGCTTGTAGTTGGTGCTGTTATGAAGATAAGAAGTGATGTTGTCTGCCAGAATATTCAGCCTGAAACAAGTGCTCTCTCTAAATTTTGCTACTTGCATTGATAGGTTTAAAAACCTAAAAGTAGTAAAAACAAAGTGTGTGGTTTGAGGAACACATCATCTAGCAACTGTTTCCTAATGAGATTGGAATTAAAACAAAAAAATAATCAAACTCAAACATGAACAACAAAGAGCAGGCTGCAGAATAAAAAACCAGATGAAATATGAGCATGTTTTTCTCAATAAACATTGCTAGGTAACAAATAAGATGATTGGCTTTAAGTTAAGGTACTGGCTTTGTAGGCTTATAAACTTGGGGAAAGGAAGAAAATCAGTGAGATACAGTTGTCCTGAAGAATGCATTGCATAGAAAAGGCAAAGTACGTCACCTAAGTGGGCAAATGATACCATGTATTAAACAAAGCTTTATGAAATTTGATTAATTAACCTAATAACTTCAATTTTTGTCCATAAATAGGAAAAATTTGGTATCGAGTCTTCAAGGACAAGCACCCTCCTGTAGCTGGGTCGTTTACAAGGAGGAGGTTGGAGGCTGAATGAGTAGGAAATACAGTAATAGACAGATTTTAATTATGCTCATTCTTATTTGTCACTTACTTAAATCTGTATAAAGTCCTAAGATCAAGTATTTAGACACAGTATCTGATTTCACAGAGCAGATAATCAGAAACCCCACAGCTGGAAGATCAAATCTTGAGCTGCACTCAGTAATGTGTATGTCCTGCTTTAAAATATCACTTTCAAAAGGGTAACAGTTGTACTTTACCTGACTTAAATCCAGTGTTTTGTAGAAGGCAAAAAAAAATAGAGTTCTGTTTAATTTTGACAAAATTATCTAAATAAAAAAGAGGAAACTTCTTAAAAAGAAATTAATAGTAGTAGATGATGGGCTGATGTGCTCACAGGTAATTGGGCAATTTTCAGAGACTGTATCAGAAGCTCAGAATGAAGAAGAGATTGTATTAATAGTTGAAATCGTATAGTAATGAGTCGAGTTCAATATAAAACACAGTAAGTCCAAAAACTACTTTTGAGGGACGGTGATCTAAAAACATAAAAGCTAATAATTTAGTTTTCTAACACATCAGGAGCAGGAATTGTATTGCTCTATGGACATTACTTTATCAAAGTTTAAAGGAGTGTCCATTGCAAAAAAACTCCACTTGATTTGTTCTTTATATCCACATTCATGGAAAAGCTTAGAAAGCATCCTGTTCTAAAGTTTCTCTTGTGTGAAGTACTTTTGTGGACTCATTTCAACAGCAAGTATCAGTAGGAGAGATCTCAAGGCTAACAAAATTATCAGTAGCAGATTACAACCAATTATATTCACTAAAATCCTGAAGGAGCGAGTCATGCTTCACAGAGGTCTTTGGAGTTGGTGATCTTGTAGATAAAGAAGACCTGGATGATATTGTCTGTTTGGATTTCCAAAAGGCATGTATAAAACTTCTTGAAAGGCTCTTGTTTTGGTGTTGTTTTTTCTTCCAAGTTGACTTGCATTTTTTCAAGTCAAATAAGAAGCAATAAACAGAGTAATTGTAAATCTGGCATATATTTTTTTTTTTGTGTCTATGCTTGTATTTCATTCCCTGCTGTTGACACTTGAGCGCAGTTAGGAAATTTTGAGTAAGTTGTGAAGAACTATCTGCTGTTGAAAATTCAGAAACCATGAGTACATGTGCATGTGTGGCTTTTGGTGAACTATACGAATGTGCTGTCAGAGGTAAATGTTGTCATCCGTCCTTTTCATGAAATGAGTTTATGTGAAAATGCTTTATCATGTTTGCAGTGTTCTTACTGAGGGATCTATTTGCTTTCAAAGTTGCTGAATTTCTTTTATTGGTGGTGTTTGGTTGTCTGACATAGCCATATGTGATTGAAGAGTCTGATATAAATAAAAATGAAATCTGACATAATAGAAAACTGAATAAGTTATATTTGTATCCTAAAGTATATGTAAATACCATGCGTCATTCAAGAAAGAGTAAATTATGTTTAGCTAAAGTTAAATTAGAATTTGACTGTATAATTACTGGTCTACATAATTCAAGAGATGTGCTGTCTAGGAAAGTACCTGTTCAGTGATAGAACTAGAAGTAAGTAGTGAAGAACTACCAACTGTTCAGAGACAGTTACAAAAAATATTACAGGTCTGGCATCCATAAAACCATGTTTTTGACATTCTTCCACTTAAAGTCAAGTATACCAATTATGTACGTATTGAAACTTTGCAGTCATTAGAATGCAGCTAAAGCTGCCTGTCTTCAGAAATGTTTTCATTTTGCCTGACAAACTATTTACTTGTCTTTCCTTTTCACCTGGAAGATTTTTAAGTCACTTCTGTTCAATCTATTTAGCAAGAGTGCATG
This sequence comes from Stercorarius parasiticus, assembly GCA_013396915.1. Classification (NCBI taxonomy): domain Eukaryota; kingdom Metazoa; phylum Chordata; class Aves; order Charadriiformes; family Stercorariidae; genus Stercorarius; species Stercorarius parasiticus. The sequence goes on from VWZL01003697.1 coordinate 754,573, forward strand.
ATAATTAAAATATTCAGAGATCAGTAAAAGTAATCTTGTGGCTTTCATGTATTGCTTACCAAGTAAGCATGCAATGCAGAGGACTATGAAAACATAGTAAAAATTTAATATTGAGGAAAGGTGAGCAGTCAAATATAGAAACGTGTCAATAGAGTGTATAGTGGGTGTCTGAAATTAGACAACAATGAAGTAAAAGACTTGAAATATTTTTATTCTTTTATTCAGTAAAACCAAGCAGGTATTATACCGCAATCTATTACACCAACATCTGCCAGGGAAATTAAAACAAAATCTCCTCCCTTAGGAATTTCTGCCTGCTCCAACTAAAGCTGTGTGTATAATGTGGATGCCAGGAAATTCTGACATTGATGGAGCAAACACTTCTGAAATCTCTTGTGTTGTTCTGTTTTAGCAACTTCACTGTGCGGTGGTTGGAAGTGAAAATGCCAAGCGGTATTTCGAGGCAGTGCAAGGATCAAAGGAACACCAAGGAGAGCTTTTTGGAATCCATAACCTTTTCAAACTTAGGACTCATGGGTCCTGTCTTACCAAAGACATCCTGGAGGTGTGAAGTCCTACCCTTTTACTTCTGGATATTAGTTTTACATTTTTTTTTCTCTCCTCATGAGATATTTCCATTCAAAATTATAACAAAATACTTTATAAAATGGAGAAACTTAAACAGTACCTGTCTATGCAGTGCCTTAAATGAAATAGGCATGCTAATTTCTTGCTCTGATGTAGACCAGGTACGTTTCCTTAAAACAAAAACGTGGAAGAAGTTTGGGTTATAATTTCCGAAAGATTGCTAATATATTTCTTTTCTGAATAAAAATACTGTAACTTATTACTGTGGTGCTTTCACATATTGTCAACTTTGTGCACAGATAGCTTTTATTCATCATGCTCAGTAGCACAGAGTGACCTTTTAAGCCAGAATTCTCATCATAAAAATATTTTTTATGATTGTAGTAACCTTTGAATAGTACATTTTGAGATGGCAAAAACTGTTTAATAAAATACTTTTTATCATGCTAGATTTAAAAATGTTACAAGGTGGAAGTAAATAACTGAGGCTTCCTATTTTAAGATTAATTTCGTAGTTACTATAAAAAGACTGTTGGCACAATTCCAAAGCATATAGTTCATGCTGGTTTTAAGTATATGCAGTATTATACCTTTTTCTATCCAGCATGTTTGCTGCAGCTAATTTGCATCTCGGAATTTATTGTAGCTTTGTTCTAGGTTTTTCCATCCTTCCCTTTATTTTGTTATTCTGCCTATACTAGGAAGAGGCTGGGGAATGTGATATAGCAGTATAGGGGCAGCATGGCCAAAAGAATGATGTGGTGTAAAAACACATACTTTGGGGATATTAAGCTCAAAAATTCTCTAAATTAAATCTAAATTAAAACATGGCATGTAATATGGACATTGTAGCAGGTATTCTGTTTTGGAAAAAAGTTAAGAATTAGTAAAACGGTGTTATGCATAAGATCCTCCCAATTCATGCAGTATGTTACTTTTCCTGCAGGTTATAGGTTAGATCAGAGAGCAGTAAGTGTCAAAATGTAAATCTTAGTCTGGACTTTGCTGATACTACTTCTGATGTTTGTATCTCTGTAGGTAAAAAATACCAAACCACAGAACCACCACCTGTTTTTTTTTCCTGGGCTTGCCTTTTTTTAACTTGAACAGACACAGTTTTTATTCTATATCTTCTTGATTGTTTTAGAGGGAAGGGCAAGTAGAAGCAGGAGTCATGACAGCAACTACATGGCTAAAGGAAGAAACTCCTCCATGCAGCTCAGAAGAGGTGAGGTGTCTTTGTGGACTACAAACCAGAGCATGACAGTCCCTCTAGTTCCTGATACTGCAGTGGCAAATGTGGACAGTATGTTGTTAGGCTGGTGATGATAGATTTCACTTGCCATCTTTTATTGTCTACTTGCCCTTGCTTTTTCATATTGTAAAGCACTATCTAACGACATGCTATCTGTATTTAAAGTGGAATATTCTGAACATCTGGTAATAGGGTATTCTATGACCTTTACAGCACTTTGATACCCTCAGAATGAAGGTGTTACTCAACATGCTGTTATTACAGAACAACATTGTTCACTAAAGCATTGCTCTGTAGTGCCTTGAGAGTGACAGCCTTATGATATGACGTAGCATGGCATGATATAACATGATATGACAGCCCTCTGATCAAGAGGTCAGTTGAGAATCTAATACCTACTGTTTAGAAGATTTTGGATAGGGAATTACGGAAAGGAGTACAATTGGTTTGGAGGATTGAAAGCTTCCTTCAGGTTTTGTAGATCTCTGTGGAAGACATGGCCTATTTAGTTGATGTAATCAGACAGTGATTCCCACCAAATCAGTGATCTGTTCAATGCTAGCTTTTTTTATCTTTTTGAATAATATATCTAATAATTCCGTTATGGAACAAGATTGGTTTTTTTCATGTAAAGGCTTGTTTTAATGGGAGCATTTTTACGAATGTTTTTGACTGAACACTTGATGGTTTGGATGATTTGGGAAACAGACACTTAGGTCTACAATACGGCCTCCAAGTGTGGAAAATATCATCAGATTAGATCACACTGAATGGTACTGAAAATTAACTAGTGTCTCTTAACGTTTTTTGGAGATTTCTGTGGGTAAATGTCTGTATTAATTTAAATCAGTATGCCTTCACATTGATGCTAATGCATCACTTTATGGTCATGATCTCACAGTAGATTTGGTGACAAACAGTAACTTTTTTAGCTTGTGTTAAATGCGTCTTGATAAGCAGGGTGATATCAAGATTAATATATTAATTTTAAAACTTCTCTTCGTGGAAAAAAGTTTAATATTTACCCTTCTGACTTTTCATTTACATATTGTCATAATTCTTCTCAATAGTACACAGTTTGGGAGTTATATTTCGGAATTCTGTAGCTTCAAGATGTTTTAATGTTGCCTGGAGGTAATTTTTGTTTGATTACAGTAGGCCTCAATTAATTTTAAGAGCAGAATGTTATGTACTCATAGCTCTTTTAAACTATGTTAGCCCCCATATACGAGGAGGCTGACTGTTCCTGAGAGACTATTTTTTTTTACGAATGTCATTACACACTATTAAGGTTTGAATCATGAAGTCACTTTTTAAGCTACCTTGGAAAGATGAAAAGTTGCAACAAGACCAGTATAAACTCGAAAACTATGGGTGTGGATTGTGAAGACAGGTTGTTTTAGCAGGTGCAGCATATATAGTCTCAAATATATTTTTGGTTATTTTCATTGTTCTAAATGATTCTAAATGATATGGAACATGTTTCACTGTTCTAAAAATTTTGTTCTGCCAAAGAGTTTCCTAGAATTTCTCTGTATTATTTGTTTTGTATTTGCTTTCTATTTGTGTATTGTAATACTATTTTGTATATTTTTTGATTGAGTAAAATAGCGAAAATTCACTTTTTTTACACTGCTTTGGAATTAGGTGTGTTCCATATCTTATGTTTTACATACCTTTACTGTAAATTACTTTCATTTTTAGTATGAACAACTAGACTGTAAAGAAGATGGAGACCCTGGAAGCATTCAAGCACAATTAAAGAGAGAAGAAATGGATTTTTGTGATGACTTCAGTGATGATGATACTCTGGAAGCTTCTGTGAAAAAATGTGACAAAAGGAAGCCTTGCAATGCAAATAATTCAATGGCAACAAAAAGACAGCTTTCCTTAATGCAGTGTGGATTCTCTAAATTGTTGCAGAGAGAAATTGAAACTACCAAAGAAGAATATAATAATTCTAACTCTCATAATTCAAATTCTGACAATCAGACTATAAGAATAAATGTAAATAGCAAGCATAGTGATTTTCAGAAATTTCAAAGCCATGTGCGTGTTTTGGAGCATGGTAAAGCTGCTCAGTCACCAGATGGAACTGATAAAAAAGATACGTGTAGTATAGACTGCCTTGTTTTATCGGGCTCTGAGGAGGAAGGGGACAGAGAAAGTGAGGATCAATACATTTCAAAGCAAAGTGATGTAGCCATTGAAACCGAATGGAGTTCTGAAGAGAATGATGATGTCATCTTTCCTACCCAAGTTCCAGCACACCAGCAACCAGTGCTTACTAAAAAAGTTGGAATTTACAGGTCAGCATCCGAAAATTGTGAAGAGTTAAGAAAAGAAAAAGACGGGTTGGTATTTAAGGGAGAGAGTGGGCAACATGGATTCCATAATGAGTCAAATTTCAGCAAAGTCGTGTCTTCTGAAGACATCAAGAACAGCACAAGAGATTTGAAAGGGGCAAGCGACGTAAGTGATGAGTCTGATGATATTGAAATTTCTCATAATTCTGAATCAAGAAAGCTAAGAACTTTCAGCTTTCTGAAATGTAAAGGAAGAACCACGTGTAACAATGGACTAGGTAGCTTCTCCAAATCTCTGCTACAATCAAAGAAGCTCAATAGAAAAGAAAAGGAAAGTGATTCTCAGAATATAGATGAATTTTCATCCTCTGAAGATAACTTGCCAGTTGAGAAAATTCATGCCAGAAAGCAAAGCTATAAGCATAAAAGACAGAGAGGCAGAGTTCAGTTTGGGTCTAACCTTCAACCTATTCAAGATACCTCTGTTGTACAAATGAAGTCTAGCAATTATGCTGTGCATAGAACTTCTGCAAGTAAAACTGAATTTGAACATAAAGAGCAAAAAGTGGAATCAATGGACAGATATTTAGGTAAGTAGTCATTTAATTCCTTTGATTTTATTTCAGCTAAAATAGTAGCATATTTTAATTTATCATTGTTGGCAGGTTAAGTTCTTCCTGCTTATACATGTTTTTGTTACAAGATACTAATAAATGCTGTGCTAAATTATTTAGTAATGTCTTTCTGTATCTTTACCTATTAGCCTTACTTACTAGGAGAAGTAAGGTGATGGGTTGCTTTGTAATATTTTGTTGAACACCTGCTGTCTGATGAAAGATGCTAAGATTGGAGATTTATTAAGAATTCACAAAGCTACATATTTGAACTGTAAAACCTTAAGTCATGAAGGGGCTGGGTTTTTCCATGTATGTAAGTTTTTATTTGTGTGATTTGTGAATTTGAAATACCGTGTACAAGACTTGATTCTGTTAGAGACTTTACTTTAAATATTAATATTGTGGAAAAAAACGCACTGAAATGGAAGCAGTATTGACCTGTCGGGATAAATCTGAATAAGTGTAATGGTTGTTGTTCATTTCATAGAGCTGTGAAATTTGGTGCTGAGTGAAATCATAACAAATTTTACAAATTTAATGTAAAACACTTAAAATTACAGTATCCTTCTTCAGTGCTACTGTGTATCTTTCATGGGTTTGGAATAAGTCTTTGATCTTTCTCCTACTGTATCAGATGGTGTTCAAGAAGTGGCATATATTCATTCAAATCAGAATGTGGTTGGATCCAGCAAGGCTGAGAATCACTTGAGCCGGTGGGCAGTGCGAGATGTATTTGAGTTGAAGCAGTTTTCCCAGCTCCCCGCTAATGTAGCAGTCTGTAGTGCCAAGGTAAAGAGAAATGTTTGGGAAATGTTGTTTTTACTGTTTTTATCCTCATTTTTCATCTTAAAAAGCTCTAACAAACTTCTTTTTCCGTTAATGGCCACCATGAATGATCAAAGCCACTGAGGATGGGAGGAGGAGGCGGCTCAAATGGAGGTCTAATAAATTACCTTTGTGTTTTGGGTTTTGTTTTTTTTTTGTTTTGTTTTGTTTGGTGGGATTTTTTTTTTTTTTACATTAGCCAGCTCTGAAAGAGTTGGAAATTAAGCAGCAGAGCACCCTCTGTGGGATTTTTCTGACAAAAACGGTAAGATTAAAGATTGGGTGTTTGAGATCAAATTCTGTACCATATTTTCCTGATTGATGCTTGAAAAAACTTCAGTTTGTCCTGGATCGATTTAGCAAAAATCCAGTTGCCACAGTACATGCTGGAATCTCTGTGGTGTATAAAGTCAAACATAAATCAGTTTGCACATTTTTCTTTTTTTGGGGGTGTGTGTGGGTGGGTACATGCAGCTGCTATAGTGGGTTAAAGTAATGGTCATTATTGTCTATGCTTAATGTCTGAAACGTAAAACTAGTGTTTACTGGAAGTGCTCATTTGCAGCAAAAGATATGTTTTATGCTTTTTTATGGGCATGCTTAATTACATTTGGAATACATACAAATCTGGAATAAATTCAGGTACAGCTTCCAGGTTTTTTGTTCTTATTACATAGTGGTTTTAATCTACTCTGATTATCTGGACACTTTGTTGTTTGCCTTGTAATAAACATTTGCCGTTTCCTAGACTGATTCTGAAGTTAAACAACAAGTATAGAATAAGTAATTGGTGAATGTGCAGTTTAGTCTTTACAAACATATGAACAATCACTATAAAAATTGTAGACAGAACACTATGTTGTTCTGGGGTGTTGAATATCTTCAGTGGCTAAAAGAATAAAGAATTTCTTCCAGTGTTGTTGATGTACTGTATTTAATTAAGCCATTAGCAGGGATGCCAAAGAATTTTTGCACTGGGAAGATCAAACCAGGCCAACCAGTAAAAGTGAGGCCTTTTCAATTCTAACACATTTGCATTAGAATGTCCCTTATTAACAGAAAAGTTGGTCAAAAATAATTAAGAGTACTGTAGAAAGGTCCTTATTTTATGGCAATGGCAGACATCATTAATAAAATTAAATATAAATGAAAAAAACTTTTAAAGAGAGTACTTTGAATACACGTCTGTTGATCCACGTACATTCAAAACTAGTTTGTGGGACTCATTTGTATTGTTCATGTAACTTACTTCTCATTATTTAGAGTTTGTGTGACTGCAACTGTTACAAATTAACGTCTCTTGATTAACTTGTCAGTCAGTTTTTCTAAGGGGTCTGCTTTTCACTCAGAAGCGATGGTAGTATCAATTCTCTTGGAGATTTAAGTAGGAAGAAAAGCATCAATAATTATGGAGAATGCTGCCTCTTCCTTTGCTTCCTGTTCTTTCTTTGACGTATTGGCGCTAATCTAGAAATAATCCCTAGATGGCTGCCTATTCTTAAATAAGGAGCTTTGAATTTTCGTGCTCAGTTTAAAAAAAGAGCTTCCAGAGCTTCATAGACAACTTTGAAATATGATCTACTTAGAATGTTACTGCTACTATTTTCCTTTCTTCTTTATTTTATTTTTATTTTAAAAGGTGTTCTATGAAAAACATGATCATTGTTGCCCTTCTGGCCATGAGTCTTTGGTCATTTTTCACTTATTTGCCATCAGTTTAAGCTAAGTTTAAAGTTTAATTCATAAGTTTAATTCACTGTCAGAGCAGCTAATTGTGTAATAAGGAGAATGCTGATTTCAAATGAAGTTTAATAAAAAGTTTTTCAACAGATTAAAGTAACATTATATGTAATATTAAAAATACAGCTGAACAGTTTAAATTTCCATCATTATTTTTGGTAAATAAAACTGTAGTACTAAATACTGGACTGTTGATTATAACCTGATAGTTATTGAAAGAAAAACAAAACTTTGGTCAGCATAAATTTGTCACTAATGTTGTTTCCAGCATTCTTCTGACTGTTTCTCAGAAATTGTGTAGCTGTTCCTGTTTGCTCTGCGTATCAATGATCACATTCTTAATTAGAAGCGTTTTTACAGTGTACTTATATTGAAGCTTTATTTGATAGCATCATGAAGACTCCTGAATAACGCCCTGATAATATTTATGTCCCTTTTTATTTCTAATTTCTTATTTCTAAGTCTTATTTCTAAGTAGGAGTGATCAAAAAGGGATCTCTTCATTTCATAGATAGGTCTCTTTGGGACAAAAATAAGATATCCTTTGTGCAGTTCAGTTCACCTATGCCAGCTCTTTCTTCCTGCTTGGCAGTTTTGCTCTGCAATCTGTCTATAATAATGCATTTCTGACTTAATGAAGTTTAAATAATTTTTTTAAGAAATGGGTAATATCTCTGGGGAAAGAGTGCAAGAACACTTAAAAGCTAGCAAAGTATTCCATTGAAGCGGCTGAGTTGTAAGTTGGGAAATACAACTTTTCCTACAAATCTTAGTTGAAGACCAAGTGAAATATTTTGCTTCCTGCTTACATAGGAATCTACAATGACAGCTGTAATTATATACGTGTTATAATAAGTTAGTAGGAGAAAGTAATAAATAGTAAGCAAAAGTATTCAATTAAGATAACCTTTTTTAAGAACATTGACATTTTGTTGATTTCTTGCTGTTGACTAGTCATCTAATCACATTTTAGCTTCACTAAATTCCCATGAACTTTAGGTTAAGTTTTTAGTTTCAGTAGCTAATTTATGGAAATGACGTGAATATGAGTAACAGCAAAAATAAGTTGACGGAAAGCAATGTAAAAGAAGTCTTCTTCCTGGTTTTCTACCTGCAGTAGATAAAAGGCTTATAAATTAGGTTTATTAGTCCTTCCTTTATTTCTGAAGCATGGAGACTAATGTAGTCACTTGAGTTGCAGAAACTGCTTAAAACTGGAGCAGACTGCAAAACCTGTGAGGACTCTTCCTTCAAAGTGAGAGAGGTTGCATGGGAAGAAGATCCTTGAGAGCCAAGGTAGAAGGGTTGGGAGGCAGGGAGTTTTGTTCCTCAAAATAGAACTTGAAGGTATGTAGAACATCTTATTTAAGAACATAAGTAACTAATGAGTAAGTAAACTTGGATTTAAGTTGGTTATAAGAAGTGTAAGATTCGAACTTTGGGGTAAGAAAATATCTTCTTGATGATAAGTCTTTTTCCTTAATTTGACTTTAGAAAGTCTATGTTAGATCTGTATTGTTGACACTAATGTAATTCACAGTCAGATCTCTCTTAACCTTTTAAATTGTCGGTTTCAATTGAGCATATTTTTTTAATCCAATAATAAATAGTCTGTCCTTAATGTTACCTGTATTGGTGTTCCTATACCCCAGCTACCTTTTCTCTGAAGTAATAGAACATATTATCCACAAAAGGCTTAAGGGAACAAAATCTTGGTTCTTCTTGTAAGTACGCCTTGCTACTATTTCTTCTATTACTGCTTGCTTTGTGCTGCAGGTTCCATAACAATCCTGGTACATGGCTTCAAGACTGCTGCAGAGCCTTTGACTCTGTCTCCCAAGGTGGTAGGGAGCACAATCATACTCTCTATTTTTGTTTTAAGAGGAATTGTGCAAATTGACTAGTTTATCTAGAATAGTCATGTTCATAATTCTGAATGCTTGTTTAGTATGTATTTCCATAAATTCTGTATGACTATCAAAAATAGTTAGGTAACAGCAATCAGAATATGAAGTCTGACATCAAGAAATAAAACTAGAACATCGTGAGAGCTCTCTCACAACTTTCCAGCTATGAAAGGTGAGATAAAATCTAAAAATAGTAAAAGTATCAGTATAAAGTATGCATAAAGTAACAATATAAAGCAAGCAAGAGAATAAACTATATTTTGGTTGAATATTGTTAGTCAAAGTTAAGTCCTGTGCAGCATCTGAATTAAAGAAAGATAACTATTTGAAGATAGTTTGTATATGACAATTGTAGAAGCAAAGAAATGTGAAAGGTTTTATCACATGATCTAAACTAAAATAAATTGTGGTTTGGGGGAATATATTCCCTTTATCACAGCAGTCCATGGGATTGCATAAAAGTGGAATATTCTGTAGCTGTAGATGAGTTGGAGTAGCATTTTCAACTAAGAGAGACATTGTTGTCTTGTTATAGAGGGAGCTTTCATAAATAGTCACCTACAGCAGTGGATATCAACTTATACTTTATTTTGCAAGTATAATCAGGGAGGTACTTAAAAGATTAACTTTATTTTTTTTTACATAGACGTGGTATTTATATGCTTAGTATTCTACATTTAAGGGATATCTAGAATTACAGTAAAAATATTTTAGTTTAGTACCAACAGTTCCTAAATTGTACATATTGTTCTGTGTCTGAAGATTCTCCATATTCTGACCATTGACAGCTCTCAGTGTCAGATCAATGTAGGTTTTGAGAAGGACAGAAGAACAATATGATAATCATCTCTCAAACAGTTGATGTTTCTGGTAGTGTTGCTTCTGTGGAAGGCACTGAAGCGTCAATAATTAAAGGTGTTTAAGAGCCTCAGTAATCAAAACAAAGCCAGGGATTTTTGTTCCATGCAAAGGTGTGGCAGACGGCTGTTGCTGAAGAAATTTTGGAGTTACAGATTAGGCATCTCAACTTCCTCTGTAGTTCTAAAAATGTATTGCACATCCCAGAACCTAAATGTCTCAAAAAGCAGTCAAGTGTCTCTTTTTGCTCTGGCTGTTTGTAATCTTTCATAGCAATTCCCAAGCATTAAGGCAGAAATTATGGTCAGTTCTGTGATATCTGGATTCAGTATTTTAACCATCTGAGGGTAGAAAATGTATGTCATTTAGTGTGGCAGTTATCCAGGCCATTAAAAATTACTGAGAGTTGGTCTTTGTTGCTTCTTTATGCATATGACTACAAAATACATGTGATCTGCTATGTCATAGAAGGTTATTAGTAACAAGGATTTTCTGGTCTTTATGTAGGAGCATGAATGAAGAAGATTATATGAAAAATTAATCTATTGGGATAAATTACTTGTTTTTCCTGCATTATTTTGTGTGTTGTTTTTAGACTTATTTAATGTTATTGAGTCATCTTTGTTCTGCATTTCAGTTTCAACTAAAGTCTTCTGTTTGCACATATGTGCAAATAGACTCAGTTAAAAATTCATTGTTTTTTACAAAACAAGCAGAAGGTTATTGTGTCTGTTGCCCCGTTACTGTCTATTAGGAAGATAGTTCTCCGTTTCGTTTTTCATCTATCTTGTGTAACTACAGAAAGAAGGATATTGGAAACAAAAACTTCTAAAAGAAAACATGTGAAATGAACCTGTAGACTAGACATGGTGGACTTAGAAAGCCAGACTATAATTTTCAGAGCAGACCTACAGGTATTTCGGCCTTTCAGGGGGAAGGGGAAGAAAAAAAAAAAAAGGAAAAAAGAAAAAGTCTTGAGCCATTCATGTGATATTTTGCTCAAAATTGTGCTGGCATTATTAATTGTTTGGGAAAGAAGAAAGTGTTAAGATTTTCTCTAAGACCTTAGTCATATACTAAGTATTTTTAGAGGTCTGGAGCTTTTTACCCGTTTTTTTTTCTGGTGGGTTTCAGGTTGATTTTCAGTGCAGGAGCTCGTTACTTTGGGTTTTGGGTAACTTGCACTGTTACTTTTGAAGCCTTTTTGTAGCTATCATATGAAATAGAAGCCTCCCAGAAGCAAGATTAAATATCTTCTTTTAGTGTTTCTAGTCTATTCTGAAGTAAATGACTGCACTCCTTAGTTAATTTGTGTGTTAATTGGCAAAAACAACCTATGTGAAATGTTTTACATAAGTACAGAAGCCTGGAATAGGCTTTCGCTAATTCCTATAAAGCTGAATTTGTGTAGTATTTCTTCAATAGGAGTCTTGGTGGGGGGAGTTAGAGCATGGGGAGGACTTTGGAGACGGCTTGGAGGCTTGACAAAAAATGGGAACAGGACATACTAAATTTGAAAAACTGATGATGTCTCACATTAGAGCTAATTTGCACTTTTTAATATATGGAAAAGGTATTAGTCACAGGAACTTGTACTGTACCTGTTGAATATGTGGAGTCTCTTTTTTTTCAGTCAACTGCATGTTTTCAACTTAAGTTTACTTGAAGTTTTACTGAAAAGAAATGTACAAAGACAGCCATTCAATTGAGGATTAATCACTATGGCAACAGAAATGTGGTGACTGAAAAGGGGGAGGATGTATTCTCCCCTCAGCTTCCTGCCAGCTGTCATATTCAACCTCTGCGGCATGAATTCAGGCCAAAATATAGACTGTGACCAGCTCTAAGAAACTATATCTGTATTTTTATAAATTGGTACAAGAATTGCACTATAAAAGAAGACTTAATCCTCTGAATTGGATGACAGACATTTGGCGCTCTTGCCAGTGTTTGACAGAGAAATAACGGGATGCTTTGTAGTAAAACCTGGATTAATGGTAAACCCCTCTTTATGTTGTTGCAATGTGGTGTAAATGAGAGAACTAAGCATGCTGTCAGCCTAGGAAAAAACATGCCCTTTGTATCTCCAATGCAGATTTAAGTGCTGTTGAGAATACTGTAAATACAAAAGTTGTATTATTAAGAACTCCTCTTTATCGTATTTGTATTACATTGACATTTTGTAGATTATTTAAACAAAGACTTTCTATCAGTTACAGTAACTCTGATTGCAGTGTGTTTGCACAGCTTTCAGATTCAACAAGTTTAGATAGTTGTTTACAAAGAGTAGGCTTTTGGGAGATAACATTCCATTATCCTTGCTTTTCTAGGATGAGGAATGTTATTCAGCTTTAAAATAATTGCTCCCAAATGATTGGCCTGTAATGCTGCTTTATTGAGTTTACAGTTTCGGCTTACAATGGAATTAACCATTTCATTATAGCCTTTGTGTTGTTTTTTTGGTTTGGTTTTGTTTTTTTTTTAAATGCAGTGAGCTCATGTGGCATTCTGTGAGGCGTGTAGTTGCATGTTCATTATGGTGTAGGTGTACGAGCATGGCTTTTGGTTTTGCTGCTCTTTGATGGAGGGATGAGATGGTGAAAGAAGATAGGTGCAAGTCCACAGGCTTCTACTGAAATAAGGAATTACCTTAGCTTTGAATACTGAGATAGGCTGATTATCTCCTCTCGTTCTCAACAGTAATAATAACTATATTGATTTATGGTCAGATTTTTGGTGCAAGAAAGTGATATGGCTTATAGGAGTTCTTTTTGTTAAAGAGTAAACAAATTAAATGAAACTGCTCCCAGTGAGAAATTCTTGCTCTGTTACCTGATTGGAGAAGAAACAGACTCAGAAGTAAATGCGAAATAGAGAGAACACAGTAAGTCCTCAATTGATTTAATCGTCAATTCTGCACTACCAAGCAAAAGATTACAGTTTATGGAATGTCCCTGGTCTTGGTTTATACAAGCAGAAAAACTAGATATGACAACCAGGGGAAAATAACTACATATTACTCTGATAAAATTTCTTTACTTTATCAGCAGGTATAGCTAAATATTGGTCTCTCAGTGTTGGCAGAATATTTTGGAGGAGTAATTTGGACCAAGAATAAGCATTACATTTTTCATAGCTTGAAGATTTCAGCTATGTGTTTCCTGTGATACAATCAAATATTAGATACCAGAGCCAACATCCTGAGTAGCTTTCTTCAGTTCCAAAAGTTTGGGTGTAAATGTGATTATCTTGGAGTGTTCTAAAATTTTAAGGTAGGTTAGATTAATTTTCTAAGACAATCAAGGTACTGACCATTAGCTATGCAGTTACCTCTAATTGTCATTCTGCATTCCTATTTTGTTAGAACAATAGACAAATGCAGTCTGAGTGAGACTGCTTTTCAGTTAAGGAAGTTAAATTCAGAGGACAGCTAATGTCTACATCAGAAATTCTAAAATATGATAAGATTCAGGGCTATTTCAAACTGTGGAATGTGTAAGTCACCATAATCCTCTGAAGTACATAGTTTGTTTAGTAGTCTGTGCTCTGTAAGTAGAAGAGCAATTCTGGGTTATTTAAGAATCGGGTGAAAGTAGAGACATTCTCATTATTTGCTAACTTTTTTTTTATTATCGTGACCATGTGGACCTCGTTTTTAGAGAAACTACATGAAGTTTTATGTGGACACTATTATACTTTGCCCTCCTTGGCATGCACAATAATTCAGGAAAAAATTCTTGTTTGACATGTGTATGTATAGAAGAGAGAAGGAAACAAGACCAACTATGAACAGTCAGGTGGCTAACATTTCAAGGTATTTATAGATGTAAAATAAAAACAATATCTAAGAGTAGTATATGTTCAAGAAAAGCATATAGAAAGGTCTTAGTCAGTCATAGATATTATGGGAGAAACTCCTGGGTGGCAGAGGGAAGGAAATCTAACAGGCGGGGAATAAGCTTCACTGAAATAATTTAGAATTGCAATTAGGGTATATAAATTCACTGTAACGCAGTAAGCATCACCTGATCAAAATAATGACAATCATCCAAAACCCACTGCAACTCAGTATATCTGGAAAGTTATGTGTTTTCTCAGGTTTTGAGGGGAGTGGGAAAATGCAAAGTAGAATATGGCATAAGGGTTTGTTATTTGCTTGCAAAGTGTGTTTTAAGAGGACAGACATACTGAATTCACTGTGTTTCATGCTTTTGTATGATTAGGTGACTGCAAGGCAGCTAGAGATTTGAGAAGGCCTTTCTTGTTTGTTTTAGAAATGAAAACAAACAGTGAAACTATGCAGTGGAAAGTATCCTGGATATCTGGCATTAGTGGTTTCATGCATAGCTGAAGAGAAAAGCCTGTTAACTCTGTTTCAGCTGTGAGTGGGGGAGTCAGAAGGGGTTGTTGCTGACTGGAAGTCAGATACTTACAATAGCGATACTTTGAGTAGACAGGCAGTAAAAGAGAGGAAGATGCTCAGACATAGTACAACTATGCCTGAGGAATAATTACGCAAACGTATTTTCAACTTCAGATTCAGCCCTTTGAAAGAAGTTCATTATTCTCTAAGTCTAGTGACTTGAATTGCCACAAACATGAGACAGCTTAAAGAAAAAAAATGTATCCCTGAATCTGTTTCTCTTTTTTTCTCTACTCATCTTATTCCTAGCCTCTGCTCATTTACTCTCCCATATGTTTTCATCTTGCTGTACTTAAAATGATGAACATTCTTGTCTTTTGCCTTGCTTGAAGGGTCTAAAGTAAGGAAAAGGGAAGTCACAGGCTTAAGGTGGCCAGTCTTCTCAGTCATGTCTGAAGATGGTTATACATGGCTTAGCATTCATTGCTCCAGAGTATAGAGCCACCTCTTTATGCCTGTTGTAGGAAGAACAGATGCTGAAATTTTGTACTATCAAAGATAGACAAAAATTTGGTTTAGTGGGTATATATTATTTTTTAAAACTCTGTAACTATGCAGCAGGAGACAGATTGTCACAAGGAGCTATCAGATCCAAGAGTTGTTGCAGATTTCAAGATGAAATCTCTAAGTAGAAGTTACTGCTGGATTGTGGCACTTACATCTTGCTTGATGTTCAGCTGCACGTCTTCATTCTTCTTGAAGAGTATTACCCTTAAATGTGAACTGTTGTGGGACTCGTAAATCTGCAGATGCTACCATTTTTGCTGGACTTGATTACAGCCTGTATTTGATACGTAACTCAAAGAAATGGAAACTCATTATTGGTATTTAAAACCTGTTATATACTTTTAAGAGTAAGAGACATAACTAACAAAAGAAGAAGTGGTGGAGGAAAATATCTTCTGTGATAGGAAGATATAACGTGTTTATGTTGAAAACCCCATGAACTAAATGGAACGTGAAAGGTGAAAATGAATGCTTTTTCTGGTGTATTTTTTTATGTGTAGTAAGAGGCCCTAGGTTTTCTGAATACTTTAAAAACTATTTTCTGCATAACTGCGTAGTAATCCCTCTTCTTTTCCGTTGCAATATATGGAAAGCCTCTTCAGAGTAAGTGTAGTAAATGAAAAGGGGATAGGATAAGACAACAAGTGTAAGACAGGAATGGCTGCACTTTTACATGTTATATTCCTGAGTTTGCAATAGCACTTCACAATTTCATTTTACTGCACTTCATTAACTTTATTTCTTTCCATTTACTGGGATATTTTCTGTACTGTAAACTCACGTAGTTTTTTGAATCCAGAAAATGTTACCTTCTACTAACTAACCTGCATCTGTGGCCCTTTGTCTTATATATATGCTTTTGTAAAGAATTTTTTAATGTCTTTTGAACTGTGTGTGAAGATTTTCTTGACAATGTGGAAGTGGGCAAAGATGAATAAAACAGTAAAAATGTTACATTCAGTAACTCAATAGAAAGTTTTTGTCTTTGATATCAAAGAAATTATTTTGCTGTACCTTTTTCCCCCTGCCAAGATACTGGTTTGAGAAAGGAGAAAACGTGAAGAATGGGCAAATGTATAATGGTGTTACAGATAATTTGGTATAGGTGCACTTAATTTATCAGATGACAGGTAAGTATGTGGTCAAGTTTAAGTGAAAATTTTCCACTTCAAACAGTGGAAGTTTCATAACAAGCACTGCAAATGCATAATGTCTTCAGTATAGTTAAACATTTAGTAAAGACTAAGTGCTTTCATGATTGCTGTCAATCTTTTTGTAAGAATTCTTTTAAATAGAGATAGCAGATACTGTATGCTATACTAAGTATTTCCTTAGTTTTGTATCGTGTATTTCAGACAGCTAATCAGAAGATGTGCTATGCAGTGCATGAAGAATATGTTTTAACACACAGTATGTATGTGTGTGATGGTACCATGTTTGGCAAGAATGCTTTTGGATTTCTATACTGTGGGTTTTAGTTGTCATTCAGAATAATTTATTCATAATCATGTATTTGAAACTTTTAAGTATATTTACATTATAAAGTGAGGGGAAAACATGCTACTACTTATTTAGGCACTGGATGGAATCTTAATTTCAGGAGAAAGAATTCGTGTTGCTATATGTGCAATTCGATTTTTTTTGACTGTTTTTCTTCTCCGCATGTTAAATTGGTTGACATTTTTCAGTAGTTACATGTCTGAGCCATAAAGCAAAGCCAGACTTGCTATTTGGCAAAAGAGTTGGATTTTTTTTGACAAAAAAACTTGTGCTTCTTAATTCTTCTTCTGTCCTTCTGTCCTGTCTTTTCTTTCTATTGAATCCCTTTTTCTTTCTAGTCCTGAGAGATGGTTATGTACTAATCACTGTTGTTTTTCCAGCAATAATTTGAAAATGCTGTGGTCAGATCTTACATCATTATAATGTTCTTTCAAGAAGTTCAGCAATGCTTGTACTTACCTAAGTATATTAATTAATACACAGTACCTTAAGTTAAACGAAGATAATGTGCACTTCCACGTGCACAAAATACTTCTGTGTGCAGAATTTTTGTTTCTTTTATTATTACATTCTTTTAGTCATAACACTTATTAATTCATAAAGGGTATGACATTCAATAATATAAATATGTTGTTAAATGCGCTAGTATCAGTAGTGTAAGAACAAGAGTCAGAGGTTTCTAGATGAATCAAATTGTATTAATTTCAGTCTTGCTTTGCAAGATTGCCTTATGCATATGATATACTTGATAATTCAAATGAACAAGACCTGTGCTGTAAAGTCAATGTGGGATTTCATGTAGGAGCAAATAATGGGGCACACACACAATAGTCTGGTAGCGAAAGAGCTTGAGGAACAGAAAATTAAAAACTGAAATGTTTATCATGAATAAGGTGTCAATTGTTGAGTTAGAAAACAAACATTGAAAGAGAATCAGAAAGAAATCAGCTCTGCGAGGGAAGAATTAAGGAGAGTAATACATGAAGTCAAATTCATAGGGAAGCAAGATAGTGTGGAACGTTGACAATGCTCTAACGTTGACTGAAGTTTTCACTCCTTTTTAATGGTAATGTTAGTAGAAAGATACAGGGAGTATTTTAATCTGTACGTGTGTAAAGTTTACCTCTACCTAGAGCCTCATCTATGTATCACTTAAAGTAACAAACTTCAGTTTTGACCTTTAACAAACATGAGACATCTTTAACAAACATGAGACGCTCACAGTGGCCAGGGGCTTTCACTGGCATAAGCTCCTGCAGCTCTTAGGGTAACTTGTTTGGAGTAACTTTTTCTACCTTCAGGAAAAAATGTTGAGCAGCCAGTTTCATAGAAGAATAGGAGCTCTTTGTGTGCATAAGGAGGTATTTTGCTATTGTTCTTTCAGGTTGGGCAGTATGGGTCAATGTACTTAAAAGTTTTGTACTTCCAGAACTAAATATGCCATTTGTGACTTTATTTGCAATTAGCAGAACTTTTTACATTAATTCTGATTCTCTGCAAAGACAAGCAATTTTACAACACTCAGTGTGTTTACAGGATTTGGCTTTTTTCACAAAGAGATTTTCAATCTGTGTTTGAACAGATGTGTAAACCGAAGTGTTACTGCCTCATATACTTTGGTCTTGTTTAATAAGAGATAGATGGATGCACATTTATAGGGGTTTAAAATACTTTTAAGACAGGCATTAACATGGTTAGGCTTGTATTCTACACAAGTTATGCTTGCTTGAATTAAATTATACAATCCTGATTTCCTGACAGAGAGACATATTCACTAGGTCTTATCATAGTGAGAACTGAATACTATAAATATTTGTCATGCAAAAATATGTATTTTAATATATATTTTAAAACTAGCAATGCTTTCTTCTTTCAAAATACATTTTCCAAGTCAAGTTCTATATCACCTATGTGTATCTTTAAAAAAACCAACCAACCAAAAAAAAAAAAAACAAAAAACCAAAACCACATACAGAATTAGCAAGATAACTGTAGAATATGCTGTAGAGAACATGTGCTAATTCAATCTTAATTTTGTTACTATCATCATAACATTATTATTGGAAGATAGTTTGGGGTTTTTTTTAATCTTAATTGGGGCCTTGGTTCTAGTTTTGTATAGTAAAACTTTTAGTATTGCAGTGAGATTGTAGTCTTTGTAGTTGTACATTTAGCTTAAAGAGTGAAAATTTATGCCTGTAGGTCCCTTACTATTAACATCTCTCTCTGTATGCTAGTTTGAGGTTACTTGCCAAAGTAATGGATTGAGAACAGATGTGAGATTCTAAAGCTCAAGAACATTGTGAACGGCCCATGGAAATAAAGGAAGTGGACATGGATCAAATAGAAACACATTGGGAAGAAACACTGTAGATCCAAAACCAAATTTTGAACTGCAGATGACAAGGTGTGAACACAGTTTGTGTTTTCATCTCTCAAGTAGCATTAGTAGGGGGATTGAGGACATCACTAAGCAGTTATTCTTTCCCCAGTCTCATTTTGGGGCGGAGGGGGTGGGGGAAGGTAGTATTGCTTTTCTGGTTTTCCTCTGGTTTTCCCGGCTCTTCAAACACATTCTTTAATTTTCATATTTCCCTTGGCTTGCCTTGTGGGAGAGGGGAAACTTTGTCAAGAATTCGGGAGAATTTCTGAAAAAATAACTAAGGTATAAATAGGGTTATATTTTTGTGCAAGATATTGACTGTCAATGCATGATGACTTGATCTGTAGCAGGATCTTCTTGAATTTGCTTAAAATATTAGCTTTCTTTGACTATTACATATAAAATTTTAATCTTACCAGTTTTAATCTTACCAATATTATAATGAAAGTGTAATGTGTAAATTTTTTTTGGTGTTTGTGTACAGTTAAGTATAGTGATACCTCAACCGAAAGCGTATTTACAACTTGGAGTAATTGTATGTGTGCATTAGAGATTGTGCTATTGACAAAAATTATTTTACCTTAGCTATGGTGTCTTTGAATGGTGGTGTGATTATTTATAATTTTTCTTTGAGTGTTAAATTCTTTAACTAAGAGTTCTGAATACATACCATGCAAAAATTGTGTAACATACAGTAACAAGCAGGAAGCAGTGAATCCAAATAATCCATTAATCTAGATACATAATATCTTCCTGGATGAATTTATCTATTAAGACTGTATTAACATTTTCTGTTTTATATTTTGTAGTATTTGGAGGTTGTAACTGAGATTTGAGTCCTGTGGCGCAGGATTAAGTATTTGTATTACCCCTGTTAATGCATTAGAGAGTTTAGAGAGGTCTTTCATTTAGCCTTACAATTAACCCATTTGGAAAAATATCCCACCTTATTCTTAGAGAACTAAGGCTTGCCTTCAGTGTCCCTGGAAGTTTGTGACTGAATAGAAAGTTTACACTGCAGCTCTGACTTGGCGCTATAATCATTGAGTGCTAGCTAAGAGTGACAGAATTGGACATAATAGAGCTCATCACTATGTCCCAGATGCAGCTGTTTTGATGATTTCCATGTCTGATTTTACTAGAAAAATGAAGAAAGCCCAGAAGACTACACAGCAGAGAAGAACATCATTAAGGAAGGGCAAGAAATGTTGGCAAACAGTAGGCAACACCACCTGTATGTTATGCATCCTGTGACCCAGAAAAACAAAAAAGTACACAGAGTATGTTCAACCACCTTCTTGATTGGAAAGACACCGAAAGGAATCCGCAGGTGAGACACTTTTGATGAGATGGAAGTAGAATTCTAAGCTTGAAATGAACTTACCTCTGAGAAATTTCTTTTGTCTTTCTTTCAACTGTACTCACAGAATATTGATGATTTTCTGTGGCAAGAGCAGAACTAACGGGAAACTTCACTCACGCTATACAAAGAGTACCGTAATTGATTAATAAAATGAATTGAACCCACAAATCACTTTAACGTGTTGACTCAATGTGTCATATATTACATAGCTGTGCAGATGTCATCACCACCAGTATTCATGGTATGTGCACCATGCAGTACTACAAACCAGTGTTTAAACTGTATAGAAGCAAGAAGTTTTACAGTGTGAGCTTCTGACTGCCTACTGGTTTTGCCCAGCTCTCATCACTTTCATTGAAAGATTGTTAAAAAAATAATTGACTTTGTATTTATTTTTCAACATGGGGCTCAATTTTTTTTGATGTGTTGTTTCCCTCCTTATGTTTGGAAGGGTATTAATTTTTATGCCTCCTCGTTCTTTTTTTCCCCAAAAAACTATTTATTATTAATTTAAATACTGAAATTCCATTCTTACATAGATAGAAGTTCAGTAACAATAGCCAGATGGTATGTAGAAATAGAAAGCCGAAAGCTGTAGCTAACTAGGCAAACCTATAGAAGTGGGATTTAATTTAGCCTTGAGACAAATATATTACTATATGAAAGTTGGTATCTAGGTAACATCTCTAAGTGTTCAGAATCTGTCACATTAGCCAGCTGGCCTCAGCTATCCAAACTGTTCTTGTTGAAGTGCCAGACTTGTGTCCTATTACAGATACTGAAAATTCTAAATACTTAAGAGGCAGGTAGAGGAGAACCTTCCATTCTACAAATATGTGAAATTGTAATCATAGTTATCAATGATTTCCTGAGGTAAAAATTTTCAAAGGCAATGAAGTAGTTAAGGATGTTATTCCAAGATCCTAAAGCTACATCTAGCAAAAAATTTAAGCACATTCACCTAGACAGGTTAAGCAGGTCATCTGCTAGCACCTCACTTGTAGTTGTACTTTGTAGTACATCTGGATCTGCTGTGCAGTGAGTAAAGATGATCAGGTGCCTCAGATTGATGTGTTGTAACACTGAGTGGAAAGCTGTCTGCAGTCACCGCACACAAAGGGTACAGCTGGAGCTAGCCAGTTAAGCAGTATTTGAGGCCAGAGTTAATTCTCGCTGTTACTGGAGCCCTCGTACAGGAAAGGCTAGATGCTTCATACCCATTCTCTGACAAGGACCTTCCAGTTAGGTTACCTGATCCCAAACTATGGCTAACTTGATTCAGATGCTCTCCTTTTGGCCTCTTAGCAGAAACAAATATTCCATAGCTCACTAGATGGAGATTGAAGGGGACAATCCCTGTCTCCTGTGAATGTGTTTATCCAGCTCTTGCTTAGCAAGTCTTCTAAAAGGAGTTCGAGCAACTACTTGTGGGTTTTTCGGGTTTTTTTGTGGTTTTGGTTTTTTTTTAAAAAAAAAAAACAACTAGAAAAACCCAACCCTCTACCATCTGTCGATCTGTGTCCTTCTGAACGTACAGAATCTTACCTACACTGAAAGTAAATCTTTGGGTCGCAAGCTGAGGAAATCACACTGTAGTTTGTGATTCAGAAGTCACTTCAGTTCTAAGGTCATTATTCTTTCTTCTCTTTGCTAATAAAAACAAAAAAAAAGCCCCTAATAAGGAAGTTACTTTTAGTGATTACTTTTTGGAGTGTGTGAAGTGTGTAAATTGAAGGAACTGCTTTAAAGCTGTTGTTGTTTCTAGTTAAAGGTGTTGATGTATTTTTCCTTCTTGATAATTACAGGAGACAATTTGAGGAAATGGTATCGCACTTTAATATGGGATCAGTGGAAGAACTGGCAGAACATATTGCAAAAGCTACATCAGAAACAAGGCAGAAGATGTTGAAGGAGTTTTATGTTTCCAAGTATCCGGAGATGGAGTCTTTCTTCCCAGTTGAAATACCAGCAGAAGCTTCACATGACTATGAGGCAAGAGAATTAGGTACAACACGCTCCAGAAAAAGAAAATCCATTGTTTATCTTCAAAGATATAAGTCTAGATCTTCATCAGCTGAAGGTCCACTTCTGAGTGGAACTACAGAAACAGAGAGCCAGCAGAGCCATAAAGGAGAAGCAGAGCAACTTCACAATGATTCCTACATGCAAGATATATGTGTTGATGCAAAACATAAACAATTGCCCACTGTTGCTACTCAACATATTGAAAGGAGAAACAGTCAGGCATTCAAGAATTTTATGGTATCTGGCTCATTAAGCAGTAGATTAGAAACAGTTGAAGTGCCATCTGTAAAAAGTTGTGAAGGACAGCAAGAGTCCAAAGGAACACAGCTGCCAAGAAAAAGATCCCGGTCTCAGTCAGAAAATGAAGAGAGAAAAGCTCAGACTTGTAAGAAAAAGTCTTTTGTGGACTTACTTGGAGATACCTCTGTTCTCAATGACCTCTTCAGAAATGATGGAGACAGGCCTACAGAATCACCAAGGAGATTGTCTTCAGGGCATGTAGAAAAGTCAAAGGAGAGACCAAAAGACTTCTGGGACATGCTGAATGAGCAGAATGAGGAGAGCCTTAGAAAGCTCACAGACATAGCAGTCATAGAGAAGCTATGTGAAAGAGCACCTCATCCCCCAGTGACAGAAGAGAGAGAAGTGTGTGAAAGTTCTCTTTGGAAAAAAAATGAAAATTTTCTATGGAAAAGATACAGTCCAGATGATTCAGATGAACCATCCACTGCTACATCATGTAATGTAGTAAAATGAAAGTTTTCAATGCAAGTTGCACTGTAATTATCTTAGTTAAAATATGTATAACTTCAGCAGTATGCACCAGAACAGGATATGTCCTTGAAATTAAAGGCGAAGTGATGAATTCATATTTATGATGGTATGGATTTACATTTTACAGATATGAATATATATGTAATTACATATATAATATGTAGTACATATGTGCATCTATAGTATACATGTACTATATATTATTGTAAGCTACGATATATTAATTTTAAATTAAACTTTTTAAAATGCACTTTGCTTTCTTGTATCCTGATTTTATTTCTAGACTCGGTAGCAATACGAAGTAATTTTTGCCCTTTACTTCCAGTTTACCCTCGGTCATCTCAGCAGAATCTAATTATATTAAAAGGATTTGACAGTAGTACTCCACATATTTTCTGAGCTACTGAAGACTCAGGGACTTCATGAAACAGGGATGATGTCTTTGTCTAATAACCTTTGGATTTTTTTTTTTCCTTCTAGGATTTTGCTTAGTTTCTCTGAAGCTGTGGAGCTTCTAATTATCTTCAGTATGCTATAGCAGTGAGTTTCTCAGCTTGCTTGATGTGAAAAATCATGAATTTTTGTTTGTTCATTCTTTTTTAGTGCAAGATCTACAGCACATTAAATGATGTTGGGTGTCAAATTTCACCTTTAACTACACATTCATCTCCCATTTTTTATTTTTAATAAACTTCTGTTGTGTCTTTGTGAGGTGGTGTAGTCTGCACAATACTTTGGTGGTGTTTATTTTCCTGTGCAAGGAAAGAAGAACAGGAATAGTCTTTAAATAAATAAATAAAAAGTACACTGTTTCCTACCAAATTTCAGGAAGAATCTGATCTTTTTCAGTAATTCAGACTTAGTGTTGTGTCTATTTCATACATTTGAGTATCTCATAGGGGAAAAAAATACCATTTATCCTGGGAAAACTTATTTCTTGCTTGGCTTAATGAATGTAACAAGTTTCATTTTGAGAGCATTGTATTCTGAAAAACTTTTAGATACATTGTTGTATTGCATGTGCACTTAGAAAATATGCAATTGCATGTGCAGATTGCTCATTTTTTTTCTTTAGTTACTTAAAAATCAATATTTTAGTATAGCAATTCTGTGGGTATTTGTATAGCCACATTTTCTTTAAACTCGGGTGTGCTTACTCTTGAAATCAGTGAGGTAACTTTTATAGGAAGTTAACTGTAATCTTCTGTTGGGTTAGTTCTGGTGTTGATACTGAATATTAATATTAAGTGTATTGCACCTTGAATTCAGCTTCTGCTGATAGTCAAAAGGTTTGTCAGTCATATTATGCTTACATAATTGTAATTCTTGCTGTGCTATATCAGTTTGCTCCAATATGATAATTTAATAATTTCTGCAGCAGGAACAACCTGTGAGTGTGTCTTGAGGACATTTCACCAAGGATGTTGCTTACCACATTTGAAGAATGCAAATTAGAATGAAGAATGCAAGAAGGCACAGCAGTTAACTTCCTCAGGGCATTTCAAGAGCTATGGGATCATAGAATCATGGAATGGTTTGGGCTGGAAGGGGCCTTCAACTATCATCTAGTCCAGCTCCCATGCTGCGGGCAGGGACATCTGTCAGGAGACCAGGTTTCTCAAAGCCCCATCCAACCTGACCCTGAACACTTCCAAGGATGGGGCATCCACAGCTTCTCTGGGAAACTTGTTCGAGTGTCTTGCTACCCTTAGACAGAAAAATTTTCTTCTGTATGTCCAATCTAAATCTACCCTCTTTCAGTTTAAAACCATTGCCCCTTGTCCTTTCACTACAGGCCCTATTAAAATGTCTTTCTCAGTCCTCCTTATGAGCCCCCTTGAAGTACTGAAAAGCTGCAATAAGATAACCCTGGAGCCTTCTTTTCTCCAAGCTGAACAGCTCCAACTCTCTCAGTCCAGCCCTCTGACCATTTTTGTGACCCTTCTCTGAACCTGCTCTAATAAGGCCATGTCTGTCTCATACTGGGGACCCCAGAGCTGGATGCAATACTCCAGGTGGGATCTTATGAGAGTGGAGTAGAGCAGGAGAACTACTATGCAAAATTGCCACCTGGAGGACTCCTGTTAGTGATCAGTCACACTTAATTATGAAGGTTTAGTTAATCACCCAGTTTCAAGTCAGACCATTCTCTCAAGCCACTCCATTATCTCATCTATGCAGATGACCAGCAATTCAAGGAATAAATGACCCAAGTACACTGGGTGTGTCCACTGTTCTTCCCTTCACCATTGAACGAATCTGTGTTCCTGATCATATCCCACTGTTTAAATCTGTTACCCTTTGAGCCTAGTTTCAGGTAGGCAGCAGGAGGCTGCCTGATGGCATTCTGTTTTCGTGAGCAGGTGTTATCTTGTAGCACATGATGGGCCTTAATGGAAGTATGAACACAGGAATGAAGGTTGGTTGGTTCTGATGTGAGGGCCGTTGAAGGAGCTTATGCAGCAGCCTGTGCTTGAGGAAAGCGCTGGTGCCAGTCCCTGCTTTATGCCACCTCTGATATGCAGGCAGTTTTTTGCCAGTAGTGCTCGCTTTGGCGTAACAGCTGCTGGGTGCCTGTTTTGGCTGCTGTCATTCTGCATTTGACTTTATCTTCAACACCAGAGTTGAAGTGGGCCTGGTTATGATCATAGCACTTCTCACAACATCAAATTTGTATATTATTACTTCACGCTTACAGCTTTCAGGGCAAATAATTTTCATGTTGGGCTTTTTAAACATTAGTTTTGCCCAACAGTTCACTATTGCTATGTAGGGCTGCAGACCCAAGCCTTCAGAATAAAGATATGTAAAACTGGGATCAGGCCCTAACTCCCCTCTCTGGTGCATGTGTCAAATGCATGTGTTATCAAATAGAATGATGGATAATAATGTTTTGGGGTTTTTTACCCAGTTGTGAATAAACACAGGCTGCACCCCATTCAACTATTTCTATAGCAGAACATATTAATTCTTAAGATAGTGAGGAACAAGACCTCAGGGTTCCGTTTAGCATTTTAGGTGCAAAACATAGATAAATCTATCCACCTCTGAGAAAATAATGAAAACTTTCCAAAATGTACTTGGAGTGGAGGAGAAAGCTGCTGGATCTCATTTGTATTCCGATAATCAATACCCTACCAATATTTCAGAAAGTAAGGGTTCACCTTGTTAGTTGTTGAGAATGTGCAATGTAGTATATATGGAGTACGGAATTTCTACGTACTGACAAGTTATCATCTTACTCTTGAAATGCTGGCTGTAATAACATTTTGAAATGAAAACTTCTTCACAGATTGGAGAAGCGGTTATAAGATAAGCAATGTCATATCCCATTTGCCGAATAGTCTGTCACATTTCTCAATGCTATGGGATCATGTGAAGGAGTACCTCATCATAACACATAACCAAAAGAGGCGAGGGCTTCATGTTGCTCTGGAAACCTTAACCCTAATCTTTAGGTTCTGTAAGCTTTGAAATCTCAAATGTAATGCTGTATTAGTATAGGGTTTTACATTGAGTATACTGTATAAATTGTTTTATGTGAAGGGTAAATGTTATGAAATTTTAAAAGCTTGGACACTGAAGCTGCACAGCAGCAGTCTGTGAACAGTGGTGGTTTTTGTGGTCTGGATGACTGCCCATTGGAAAATAAGCTTAAATTTGAGCTGGAGCAGCTTCTACTTTAGGTCATGGGAAGCTGTTGCAGGCTTTGCTCTGTCTCTGTGTTAACCATTATGCGCTTATTTTAAGTGGAAGCCATCTGAAAACTTAATTGGGTAATCTGACTTAACTACCTGGAACAAGGAACCCCGTATTTAACATACATGATAAAGCAGTAAGAGACTTGGTCTTGTAGGCAACTAACATAAGTAAGATAAATGTGTTCTGTAACTGTTTCTCTCACCTTGAATCTATGCTGTTACCATTGTATTCTACACAATGGTATTTAAGATACAAACTGAAATTTAGGATAGTCAGCTGGAGCAGCTTCTAAAAAAAGTCTCAACTAAGAAAATAAAAGAAGAAGCTGTAAAACTGTTAGTTATTGGTACATTTGAATTATGTACAGCTGAAAGAAGTCAACTTAAGAGTCAGAATAGGTGAACCCATGTTGTTGATGTTAATAAATAGGACGTAAGTTAAGGCCTTTTGCTGGTGGCATCATTATTGGTTTTCTTTACAGCGATCTGCTTAGAGAGGCGAACTCCAGCTTAATTAAAGAAGAGAAGATTTGGTGGAATGAAGAATATGACCATCCAATAGGTAGCTGGTTAGATAATAGGAAAACTCTGAAAGGGTAAATGTTGCATAATAGGTTGTGTAGTGCCAATATTGGAGGTCATCAGGAATGGGAGAGAGAAATGTCTGTTAGAAGTTGCACAGGTAAATTTGATCTTACTGTAGGCCAGAAGGAGGGACAATTAGCTTCTCAATCTGAAGGCCAGAAGAGGCCTTGTTTATTTCAGTGGTATCAGGGCACTAGAGGGAGGTTTCAGCTGAGCCACTAGTTTGTCAGTCATGGTCTAAATCAGTTGATACTGGCGAGGTTAAAATATGATTGAGTTAGGTAAGATTTTTCATTTTACTTCTTTTAGAAGAACCTCAGAACAATGGAACTGTACAGGTACAAGGCTGAACTGCAGGGCTGATTGCCAAGTATGAAGCTGTCATCATTGTCCTGAAGTACTCAGGGAATTACATTTCTCATATATAAGGTGATAATATGCATAAATCAAAGCCTCCGTTGAAGTGCACGTTATATTCACATGTATGCCAAGTACTGATAACGTATTTGTGGAAACGCATTTGTTATCTGCAATTAAACTGAGCTGCAGGAAGATGTCTTGAAGTAAGATCTATGTCACTCTGTAGCTTTCTGTGCAAATTTAACGTATTTCACTAGGTAGTGTCACCTGAGCCATAAATACTTCAATTTTGTGCCCTAAGGATCTGTGTATAGTATATTTTTGTCATGAATAAGATGTATGATTTTTAAAAAAGAATCTGAACAAATTCAAAAGGGAATAATTTGTACTATATTTGAAGGGTGTGCCTTCCCCATTTGAAGGCGTATCGTTCAAATATTAAACTGACAATTTTTGTCTTGGAAATCTGTGACTATAATTTTGTTCAGCTTTGAAAATGGAGGAGGAGTTGGGGGATGCTGTGTTTGGGATGATGGTAGAGCAGAGTTCATACAGCTTCTGTGTGCAGGTTCCTGCATGGTTGCAGGGAGGCACAGGCTAGAGGGAAACTAACAGCCTCCTAGCCTACAGAATGGCTTCATGATGGTTATCACCTGATCTCAATATAAAGCATCCGGGAGGAGAGGGTGTCATTTTTGTCATCGCTTTCAGCTGGAAATGGCTTGCTGTTTTTACTATTACGTTCTGCCATTTGTTTTACTCGGTGAGGTTCCTGTGGGTCTGGCTCTGGGTCCCTGACCTAACAGGAGGTATCAATAGTTCCCAGTGCCTTCAATGGAAATTCTTTGACTGTGGAAAAAAAACAGATTGCCGGTGAAATAGCAAGAAATCTGACCCTGCCTATGCTAACAAATGCAGCTCTGTCAGCAACCTGTTTACAAAACTGTCACCAGACCTAGTTAAAAACACTGTGTGTGTCCTGGGTCTGATTTGCGGTATACTTCGGATCTTAAGCATGTTTTGCAAACTGGAGCTATGCTTATGACTAGATTTGGGAGTAGCCATGTGGTACACAGATTTCATATTTGGTCTGGGAGAGGGAGAATGAATAATCTCAGATAATGAATATGTTTAAGAAAGTTAGAGTGTGCATACAAACATCTTGTGAACACGATAAGGCAGTTTGAAAGGATGTATTTGCTCAGCTTCAGCAGGTCATGACTTGGAGCACTGAAAGGCAGGCTGATGTCAGTACCATGGCTTCAGCACAGTGAGTGAAACAGCATTAATAGGAGGGAAGAGAAATTGGTAACAGCATAGTCAAAGTATCACTGGATACTTCAAAGATGAGAATACAGTTACAAGGTATGAAAAAAAGATGGTGTAAGATACTTGCTTAAGAATCTTAACAGCAGCAGGAGGAGAGGGTTCTCTTCCAAGGAAGCATTTAACTGATTTTGCTGCTAGGTATTTTTCTGTTTCTTTCAGTGCCCTGCATACCTTCCAGCTTATGCAACAAGTGAGGTAATATTATGAAAACTCTGTCCTTGCATTTGCACATTCCACAATTCAGTACATCTTGAATGGTGCATCCTATAGAAAAAGAGTAATCATCCAAGTAGACGTCATGACAGCATGTACATTCCTGATTAAGGCACCTGAAAAGCAGATAACTGGCTTAAGGTAACTCAGGAAATTCAGTTTCTGCAGTGTAAACTGGATGTCTAGATGTGCAGCTAAGAGAGGTAGGCAGTGATTCATAGTATTTAAGAGGAATGCTTCTTTTCCTATAGATCACGTGTGGATCACAGGAGGAACTTTGTGATGCTAAATGAATCCGCATCTCATGTGTGACTCTGCCAGCTAAATCTGAAAGAGAAGGAAAGTATGTCTAAACGAAATGATTGTAGAGCTTCAGAGTTGTTTGCTTGGCATCCTGACCTTTGTTTAGTAGGCATCGAGAAAGCTGAATTTTCTTTTTCAAAGACCAAGTTAAGATTGTGCTCTAAAATGAAAGAAGTAATTGAATGTAGGTGTGTTGCATGTGCATGATTCTTGAGGACAGGTTATCTCAATTGTTCTTTGAGTTTGTTTGAGCTGAGAGGATCGAAACGAGTGGTCAGAACTTGACTTTGTGTCTGTGTGTCTACATGCTGTACGACTGAACTGGGATTGCACACAGAATTTACACAAACTGGAGAATGAGCAGACCTGCTGCACTAAAAGCATTGTTTTCTGAAAATGCACACAGCATAATTATATTAGAATTTGCACCAGTCTATTGTAGCAAGTTCCAATGGCTGAACATTGATAGTATATTTGATGTCAACATTAGCAATCCTGACACTGCACCCATTAAAGACAATGGCAAAGCAGTGGGCATAGCTCAGATGCTAAACGAATACTAGCTCAACTCAGAATGTATCTGTGTTTTACTTCAACAGAACTGTTTATACTAAAGGGATTTTCTTCCCCTATGGTTTGATATTAAGTTGTTTCCATCAAGTCAATGCTCATGTAAACATGATCTCCTGTATCACCCTGAAAATCATTCTGTGCAAATTACTTGAAAAACAAATACCAGATGTCTGTTTGTATTGTCGGAGGCAAACGCTCACAACTGTCAGCAGCACTGTCCTCTCCATGATGCAGGCTGTAGTGGAAGTTCCAGCACAGTTTCTAGTTGTTCTGGTTTACAATTCAATGGCAAAGAAAACAAATTCATACTGTGGTCCAATTAGCAACATAATTTAAGGACCTTGGAGAAAGCTGATTTATTAAAATTTCTCTTTTGTGCTTTGGTCTTATCACCTCTGCAGTAGGTTCAGATGTGAACTTGGCTTGGTCCTTCTAAATATGGACTTTGTACTAGAGTAATTTGGGCTCCTCTTGCCTTTCTGCCCCCCACTGTTTTGTAGTTGCAGTTATATATATTGCTAGATTACAATACACTACTTCCAATTTAAGAGTCTTATACTCAGAGAGACTATCAAGGAATACCTTCTTTTTAATAAAATGTTAAGGTTCTGTTCTGCTTCTGACATGTCACTCTATACAGTATTTGACAAAATCAGAATCTAAGTTACCTTGTAATGGTCATTATTACTTTACAATACTACATGCCCTGATCATTAGAGGTAGATAATATATTATGCTAGATATAAAATAAATTGTATTTATATTCTGTGTATAGATATATGTATAGTATAAATCACAATTATATTGTAGATTATCTATACAATCTAATCTACTTCTAACATACATGGAGAGAAATGCGTATTTTAGGCCTGTGGCAAAACAAATAATAGGTATTTTACCTACATACTGTGGTTTGAACCTTGTGAACAAAGAATAATTTTGTGGTTCTACCAAACTGTTGTAACTGGGTGATTCGACATCTTATGGCACTTTGCTTCAAACTCA
This sequence comes from Stercorarius parasiticus, assembly GCA_013396915.1. NCBI lineage: Eukaryota > Metazoa > Chordata > Aves > Charadriiformes > Stercorariidae > Stercorarius > Stercorarius parasiticus. The sequence continues at coordinate 785,713 of VWZL01003697.1, forward strand.
AAAACCTTAGGCTGCTAAGAAAACACTGAAAAATCGTAACTTGCACCCATAACAAATACCTGAATTCAGTGGCATTCATCTCTGTGATTCTTTGTAAGCTGTACACATGAACAAGGAAGAAAAAAATGTAGGAAAATGCACTTGGCCTAGACTGTGGTATTTCTCTTGAAACTTTTCTGGATATGTATGAAGTGATTCTCTTCATAAATTCTATGTCACTGAAAGAGACAGAAGCAGTAGGAAGACACTTAAAGGGGAAGTTGGGCTTGCTATTGCTTATGTAATGAAAAGGTTAAAATCCTCAGTAATAGTGAGGGAAGCTGTTTAAAGTTGTTTTTTTAATCTTTTCCTTTACCCTTTGGTGCAGGGACTCTACATGTTAGCATTTGTGAATACCAGTAAAAGGAGGAATATCCTAGCTAGTGACTGAAAGAGCCAAAGACATGGAACCTGTTTGCACCTTGAGACCCTGATGCCCAGAATGTCAAACTGCCAGCCTTACCCCAAGAAAGGTAAAGGTTTAGGTGTTTTTGCAATGCTGCATTTTTTTCTCTGCATGGTCAGGTATTTAGACCATGGTAGTAGGTTCAGCGTAGTTACAGGTTTTCATCTCATACGTGAAGTCTTAGCCTCTGCCGTGAGAAGAGACAGCTGTCCCCCGGTAGACTTGAGAATGATGTGTCTGAAAAAAAAATCATGGTAAGGAAATAATTTTAGAAAGTTTAAGGGAGTTTAAAAAAAAGTAGAATGAGACGTTTTTATTTTACTTTCCTCACCATGGAAATCCCAAGAGTCATCTTAATAGAAGACTTTGTGTCTTAGACTTGGAGTGAGCAATAAGACCCTCTATAATTGAGTTACTGTAGTTTAAGCATGTCATCGGTTTATCTTTTGCTGTTTCATTCCTTCAGAGGCGAGAAGTGGGTGTTCAGAACCGCTGGGAAGCTGCAGTGAGTCTGTTCCTCCCAGTGGCAGAGAACTTCCATTTTTAGCCATGCAGGATTATAGGGTAACAGACATGAAGTCTGTGATATGCATCTGGCTTTACCTTTTGTTTTTGTTCAGGCAGGGAACCGGGAATTAACTACAAAACATTACAGCTACCCAGTAGTTTGGTTTGGGTGAGTTGAGATGGTAGCCACTGTATAGCTGTGGCTTCTTCACAGCTGCAGAGGCTGCAGCTGATCTAGAGGTGCAACCTGGAATTTCTTCAGTCTCGGCTTTGTGCTGGGACAGTCATCAAGAAAAACGCAAAGAAATAAAGGGATCTTTCCATAATCGTGGTGTCCTCTGCAGTGAAGAGGGGTGATATCCTTGGGAAAAAGTTAGTATCAATGAGCATACAGTTAAAGACTATACCATAATGTATTTATACCAGTTTGCACAAGCGCGTTTTTAATGCTGGCATTTTCTAACTTTTGAGTGTTTTTATAACTTTAATATTTCTAGTGCAGTTTTGACAATGTGTGTTTTGAAAACTTTAATATAAAACCACAAAGAAAAGGAATTCTGTTACACAGAAGTGTTTGATTTCCATGTGGATTATCTTCAACATTTAGAATCACGATTTCTGTTACTTGACCGATTGTAGTGGCTAATAGCAGGAACCAGTAGGTTACAGTGTCTTCTGTGGACCAACCAGTTAGGGGAAGAAAAGATGTAGCTGATAGTAGATGTCCCAGAAACTAGTTGAAAACAAAAAAACACTGGCATTTGTGAATTCTTGGTTCCATTCTACGGTATGGGAGAGTGTGTATTTAACACAATGGATCATTATGCTCTGGCTATTCTGGTCTCCTGTTGCATCTGTCTCTTGGAGTCTGCTCTGCTTTTCCATTTCTTTCTTTTTACCCCAAGCTCTTCGGCTTGTTTCCAAGCTAACCAGCTTCCTCAAGTGTACTGCGTGGGCACCATCAACGGGTGTTGATGGTACAACAGGCAGAATATCTCAGCTCTCAGTTCTGGTGCCAGAGCAGCTCCTGGGGGCCAGAATTAGAAATTGCATGGAAAGTCCCAAAGTATCCTATAGATCCTTTTGTAATTGGGAGGCTGCTCAGTTGATCTGTGGGAAGGATGCACACACAGTCTGGTGATGGACATGGAGGAGGTGCGTGAGGTCATCTTCTATTTCACTTTCTGAATGAAAATAATGGTGTTACTCTCTAGGAGACTTACATGGAGCATGTACAAAACCCAGTTTTTAGAACTTTATAACGTGGCCAAAATCTGCCACATTTTCAGAAGGTTAGTACATGGCATGACCCTGACGGTTTGATCCCTCACAGTAGGGTAACCCCTTTTCCCTCACTCAATATCTCTCCCAAAGCATACAGACAAAATAAATTTTCAGTTAAATGGCTGTAAGAAAAACATGGGGAAAAGGGAGATTGGTCCCCTTTAACCCCGTTTTCAGAACAGCTGTACTATTTTAGTTGAAACTTACCAGAAAAATTCAGTCTGACACAGACACTCAGCATGGAAAATTTCAGCTTAAGCACTTAGAGTTTGGCAAAGTTATAAACAAATGAAAGCAGGGTCCTATAATGGAAAGTGTTAAGCAAGCTTAACTATTGGTGGAAGTAACAGCAGTGCATGTAATACAACTATAGATGGGCACTTGTATGCATAAGCAAATACAGAATATTCAAGATGATGGAGGTAGATATCAATGGCTCAGTTGAATGATGATATTACCGATCAGGTACAAAGCAACAAATGAGGTACAGAAGCCAATCTTTGCTTGTTCATTTTTAGCTCTGCAGGGGCAGTTCAGCAGACGTGGTACAATTGTAATGCAGAATTCCTTACCAGTAGAACACAATGAAGCCACTTCTTCTAGACCACTGTAAAGGAAATATTTAAGGAGAGTTGAGTAGGGGTTTGGCCAATGTCTCAGTGCTTAAGTGTACTCACTTGCTGTAAGGCTGAGAGAATTAAGCTCAGGAGATGGTATGGAAGCAGTGGAGTAACAGCTGTGGAAAAGTTTGCCCTTTGCCTGTTCCGTATGTAGTTTGTTCTCACGAGGCATGTGACATAGTTCCTATGCTTGGGAGAGGAAACGATGTGAGTTTTTTATATGCAATAAACTTATCTGTCTGTTTTACTTCACTGGATTATAATGGAAAATAATATTTGAAACACTCACTAATTTTAGCTTAACTAAACAAGGAGTGACAGAACCAACATTATTCTTTATGAAAATTGTGGGGAGGGCTTTTCCTCATCTCCCTGTGCAGTAAAAATAGCTTTAATATGTTTGCATCAGCAGTTTCTCCTCCTGAAAGCTGTGTTTAGATGGCATAGGCTTTTTGCTATTTCTCTTTGGCATGGTATGCACATACTGTAGTAATCCATTTTTTCATCAGATTGTTGCTAATAATAAGCCACCTAAGCTCTGAAAACCTCCCTCTGCCGTTAGCCGTAGCAGAATGCTTAAAGGATTTAGGGATGTCAGTCATCATCTTGTTTTTTAGCAGGAGTGTGTGTATGTGTGCGCAGGGACAAGGGGAAGAGAGCGCGAACTGGAGTTCAGAAATTGCACTGTGTGTGGTCTGAGGTTATTTCTCATTTCATGAAATGCATGCTTCATTCCTGGCTCAGGCAAAACTTGCACGTCACTGAATAAGTCCCTTATCCACTTTCCAAAACACTGAAAAGATTTGAAAGGGCTCTGTGAGTGGACTGGTACTATCAGCAAAAGCAAATAAGCTAACCTATTTAGCTAAGCAATTCTTAATACTTAAACAGAATAACCTCCAGCAACACTTGAACAGTTGTGGCCAGACAAGGGAAGAGAAGGGAAAAAATGCCAAAGTTTAAGCAGTCACACCTTAATTAACATTAAAGGCTGGATTATAGCTCTTGTGTGTGAAGGTGCCGTCTGATCAGTCCAGGGAGAACACTGGGGAATGATTAAATGGACTGACTGTGCTGCTAGGAGTCCCCTGTGGTGTGCTGGTCATAGTTTATTCAGCATTTCACCTTCCTTTAATCAAAAGTAGTGCAAACTCATTATAGTCACCCCCCAAAAGATGAATCCAAAGACTCCTTGTATCAAGCTGTTTTGGTGTCCAACATAAGTAAATGGGTCTACCCTGGAAAACCATGGGTGTCCAGCAGCAAAGCTGGAGTAGTAAGTGCTAGCTCTGTGCTAAATCTCAGCATCCAAAATAAATGATGGTTTATTTCATGGCAGAAAAAAAAAACCCAAACAAACCAACAACAAGACCCCAAAAATCCCAGAATGCAGTCAGGATGCTAACGAACCGAACCAGCAACTGTGGGTGGGTGAAACCGAAATGACAGGACAGCACCAGGGAGCCTTACAAAATGTTACTGTTCATCTAATTGAAATTATTTGGCCAGAACAGGGTTGAATACTCCAAATTCTGTTTTCAGTCCATTACAGAGTGATCAGAATATCATTGATCTTGATAGATTTACTCTAAATTAGCAACGTAGCTAACACCACAGTTGTCTGACCCATGTATTTACAGGATTAACTTCATTATTGCTCTGAGCTAAATCAAGATGACAGAATCTCTTTCAAAGTGAATCTCAGACAGAGATCTTGGAGTCTGAGAGATCAGGACAAAACACGGTAATGTAATTTGGTTAAGGCATCCAGTGACATGTATTTCCTTGCCCTAGGTAGCACAGGATGGACCCACACCTCTCAGAGGTCCAGCAGAATGCAGGGCTACAGGCCTTTGCCTGAGGAGAGAGGTTCCTGCTTCATTGTGAGGAATGAGAGAGGAAAATGTTGGGTTGAAGGAGAGTCCTTTTCAACCCAAAATGCAAGTTTGAATACTTCTCACCTGCCAGTACTAATGTTAAATTGGGTCCCAAAGGTTCTCAAATTCTGAATAAATAGTGGATATATGACCATTGCCAAGAGGCCATTGAATCACAAGGGAGAAGGAAAAGGTATTTGATGGTTTTTCTTCCTTCATGATATTAGCAATTCCTGATTGCCCAGTGTCAGGCTGAAGACTGATGAATTGACAAAGCCATGTTGCATGATGTCTTTGCAGCATGCACAGAGCCAGAAAGAACTGATGACACTGCAGTTCTTGTCTGTGTCCACTGCCCAGTGCCACGGACCTCCTCCATCACACCTTCCACGTGGGAATGAGAGGGTTGGTTTAGCCTTCACTTTGATGTCAGTTCTGCATCTGTCTGTAGTTACCTTCTCTCCATGGGGAAACTGAGGTGTGAGGCAGGTAAACAGTGCATGCAAAAAGTCTGTCATGGGCTCTCATTGCTGTAGACCCGAGCTGCAAAACTGTTCTTCCTTTCTGAGATTGTGTAGCATCCAGCAGCTGATCTTCCACTGGGCTGGTTGGCAGACCTGCCTAATCAGTGAGCACTGGAGGGGGTTGTGACATGAAGCACTTTGTGTGGTCAAGGATGGTATGGAAATCTCCAAAGCGTGTGCAGATACAATCTAGACAGCTTCGTCAACGTAGGACCAGAAAAGATAAATGTGTTGGGGCATGTGTGATTAAAAGTTAAGGGTAAACAAATCTGGACAGCAGAACAACTCAGCTGATAGGGAAAGGAGGGATTTGAAGACATTTTTAGGGTTTACTACAGGCCTATCACAGGTCCAGAGAGAGTTCTAAGTAATAGAATACCAATGCACTACAAAAGTCTCTGTATGTTTTCCCTGCCCTTGAATGACAGCAGTTATGTTGAAGTTCTCCACAATTTCACCAGCTCCAAAGCTGAAATTTGTCTTGTGTTGTGGTTTATTTAGTCTAACTACTTCTGGACAAGGTGTTAGCCCCTCATTTATTTGTGCTTAATGCACAGCAGCAAGTCCAGCTGCTGAATATGGGGCTTTTCTTGGCAGTTGTCTGCATTGGCGTCTGGCTACTAAGACCAAGCTGTGCTGCCAGACCTCCACGATGTTGTCCAGACAAGGCTTTCCCAGAGTTGGATGAGCCTAGGAAAAAAAAAAAAAACAAAACCAAAACCCTCTTCGAGAAATCAATGCCAATTTCAAATACCGCACTGTAAAGTGCTTCTGCTTGTGAAGCTAGCAATCAGAAAACCTCTGCCTGGAAGAGGGCTCTGAACCAGCTCCTATTATAGGACCTGACACTGAGTTCTTGGTGGTAAATGACCACATTACTCTTTGGGGCCTGTGGGTGTCAAAGAAAAGATGCATGTGAGAAAAGTCACTGGCTGAAAGCGAGGGCATGTTTTGAACACTGGGGGTAGTTTAGTAGCCCAAGCCTGTTTCTGATTAAAATCAGAGTCCTTCAGATGAATGGAATGTAAACCACATACCAATTATTGGAATCCCATAAAGGAAACTCCCTTTTCCGTCTGTCTATCCATCCATCCGCCCACCCACACAAGTACAGTGTCTCAGAAATATCCCTCTGTAGAAATGATGGAAAAATTCAGTGCTGGCTTCCCTTTTCCTTACCTCCCAGCTGCTGGATGATAACTGAAGAGATGAAATTGCAGTGAAGGCACTTAAACACTTATCAAAGAAATGGACCTGCTAATTAAAAGGATAATATTTCCTGGAACGAAGACAAAACACACATAGCTAAATCTTGAGGCCCTCCTCAAGCAAACTGCTGCGGGAGTATAGCTGTGTGAGGGCTGCAGGAACAAGCCTTGGAGTAGGGCCCGCTCAAAGTGAAAGCATTAGATCAGTACACTAGTTAGAAGAAAACAGTAAGGCATGCGTGCGCCTGTTTCATTTGCCGCATCTCTCATTGCTTGTTGCACTCTTCATTGAGGCTCTGCTGTGTAATTGATTACAGTAATTAATCTTCCCATCACTTCTATGAGGCAAGAGGTGTTTCTCCCAGGCCAGGTGTGCATTGTAAGTACTACCGTATCTATTTTAGAGATGATAAAACCAAGACACAAAGTTCAGAGACAGCAGATCACTGCCAGAGAATGGTAGAGTCCCATTCCTGGCTCTAACCACAATATACACTGTTTCTCCCAAGTATGCACTAATCTCAAGCACACTGCTTAAATAAGCAGATCTTCGCTATATGAATGAAGGCAATACGTTTGTTTTGATGAGCACTGTCTCCTTATAATATCCATGACCCCACGTAAAGACTTTAGATCCATGATAAAGGTAATACTATGGCATGCTTTTTCCATTCCTACTATATTTGCAGGACAGTTCAGTCTCAGTGCAAAAGGCAGCCTTTGGACAGCTGGAAGAATTTTTAAATGTTAGCAATTTGGATAAGCGTTGGTTCTACAGTGATATTATGGTCTAGTTCATGGTAACTGTTTTTTGATACTCTGCTGGCCTCTAGAGGGATAATTTATACACAGGCTAAAGCAGTAACCTAGGGATTTTAAAAATTGCTGCCTGCTCTTCAATCTTCTTGCCAGGTAATTCTTTTCTATTATGCAAGGCCTTTAAGTAATGAGGCTTTGTAGCCCTTTGGAAACACTTTTGTTCACTTCCATGATTTTCCTTCTCCCTGGGCAATAGTATGTTTCTTCTGCTCGAATAAATAAGGGTAGAAGATCTTGGCAATAAACACCTCTCAACTGCTGAAGTGAGAAGCTCTGAGGAAAATGTGCCAGAGTGGCGAGTGAGACACAAATGCAGAAGAGAAAATACAGCTTTCTATGTATAACATTTATTCATAATTTAAAAGCTCCTAAACACTGAGAATTCTTCTTATGAATCCTGTCATGCTCAGTGAAAGGCATAACTACATTGTGTTAAAAAAACAAACAAACAAATAAATTGTGGCTTTGAAATCCCCAGAACGCAGCACAACTTACTTGGCTTTTCTGCTTTCTGTTTCTCTACTTGCTACAAGCTTTTGCTGTATTTTCCACTTCATTCCCAGGCCCCACCTTTTTTATTTCTTTCAGAAAATCTGAGATAAAACCTAAACAGAAAGGCTGACAATTTTCTGCCAAGGGTTTGTAAGCAGTAGCTGTTTTCAAGCAGCATAGTGGCTTTGTTCAATATTAAGCACGCATTTTCTTAATGCTTACGGTGTACTTTCTGTAACTTCAGAGCATAGGAGGCATCTTGGTACATCTATGTGAAGGCCTGACTTATTTTTCCAAAGTCATCTATACCCTTTATCCAATACCAACAGCATACATCTCCAGGTCCTCATCTCCATCCTGGCCCTTTGCCTCCACTCCCCATGGCTGGTTCTCTCCCAGTCGAAATGTCTGTGGTCTCCTCAGGGTATCTCCATTACCATCCTATTAGCAGTTTTCCACTTGAAGGTAGGTTGGCTTGCTGGACCCCAACCCAAACTATTTTGTAACTTCTCTATGCCTAATAATACTGTAATTGTAGAATATGCTGACATGAGCTTCTCCTTTTCCCTGGATGTAAGCATCTCATTGGAGGTGAGTATCAGGCGCTTTCAGTGTAGTAAGGATCCTCATCTAGAGACCTTCTTCATTTCAAATGCTATTTTAACATTTAAATTGACATACCAGTTTCTCCTACAAAGTCCTTTGCACCATCTAAACATGTATGGCACATATTATTTGGTGTGAAAAAAGGTCAAGTAAGGCCTTTGCAGTAGGGTACACTTCAGTTACTAGATTTGCTTCTGTTGAGCCTTATTCTAGTAAAACACCAAAGGAAGTAAAATGCTGTCATAATCAAGATCCGCATCGGTAATCCACAGCAGAATTCATTTTGGCTTCAGGAGGGCTAGGCTTCTAGTCTTGTGTGGAAAAACAAAAGATCCCACACCACTCTAGCGTGCCTGCCTCCCATGGAAAGATTTCCTCTCATTCCTCCTCTGTGCTGCTATTCTGAAGTTATGTCATCAAAATAGCACACTTTGGGTTACCTGTTGTTCATCAAAGTCTGCATATACTCTGCAGCACGTACAGGAAGCTATCAGGTTAAAAGACCGAAGCATAGTGTAGTGACATACAAACATTTGGTGAGAACTTTTACAATTGTCTGAGCAGCTACTGATGCTTGCTGTGTCCCACTTGAGAAGCCAGACAAGGTAGCCGGTATAAAGCTAATCTTCACGAGTCCCTGTATCTGCCAAGTACAATTATCAGAGATGATGGTGACTCTATGTAGCTTCTCTAAATGTGTCTCCAAGTGGAGAAAGAATGAAACAAAGGAAATTCTGAGTGTTTGATTCAATTAAGAAAAGTAATGGAGCTGTGTAGAGCTGCAGAGTTTCAGTGTTGTTTTCTGGGCTTGGCTAGTGTGTGGTGTGCAAAAGGAGGCACAAACAAAAAGCAGCAAATGGCTGGCTTGGCCCTAAAACACGCACTGGAAATTACTGGATTAACAGCGACGGTAACTACAGATGCCAGGGAACTGCAACAGCGACATGTCGTCTGTGCAGCAAATAGCTGGGGTCAAAGAGAAAGCACAAAGACCACATTCAAAGACTGTGTCCCTTTGTTGTGGGAAACAGCCTCACAATGCAAATGCTTATTCGTTCAAACAAACCTTGAAGAAACTGCTGGAAACTGGGACAAATTAAAAAAATATGCAGGTCAGTGGAAGCTTTTCAGGAAGACAATACCAGGGTATTTTGGATTCATCAGGTTGCAGGTGACAGCACAGAACCAGCTGAAAATGTTGTAGCAATTCTGCAGCTGCAACGTGACACAACAATAATCACCATTTATTAAATGAGAGTTAAAATGGAGCTTGATATGACCTCCATGGTTCTTCTAACTTCGCAGCCAGACTATCACAGACAACCTAGAGTGGTGAATATGCAAAAAATTGTGGTGCTATGAGCAACTTTAACAGGGGAAATCTATCTCTTGGGTGTTATTTCAGTAAAGTTCACACGTAGTTGTTAAAAGCCGAGGCTAAAATATGTTGCAAAGCACAGGAGTGCTGCATTCTTTGGCAGAGAGTGGCAAAGGGATAGTCATCTGATCTGCTGAAGAACAGAATATCCAGATGGCTTACTGTGGAGACTAAATTAGGTGCTGAATCTCACTGCCTTCCCTGCCCTGCTCCTGCCCCGCTCCTGCCCCAAGCTTTGGTCGGATTCAGTTATTATTTTCTTGAATGTGCAGGCAGGAACAGGCATGCAGCATCACTGAATATGGCCCAGAGTGCCTGAGGGCTTGGAAAGGGGGAAAAAAAAAAAGATCCTGCCTAAATAAAAACGGAGCTTCACTTTCAGGTATGTCAACGTTGGATCAAAACTTCTGGGAAGTCCAAGAAGTCTGTGGTTTCTGAAAAGGTTTCACCTTTGCCTAAAAGGTGAACATGTGATTTTCCCAGGTGGAGTAGAGGCATGACGGTCTTTCCCGTCCTTGTGTTTCAGCCTTGCGCATCAGTAGAATATCACTGTGCTCTTGTTGACACAGAAATTTAGCAGTTACTAAGGGTTGCTGGGTAGGAATTATTTTCCCCTATTGCAAATAAGCAACTTCTAAATCTTGCTCTAGGACTACATGTAAAGGTCTTATGAGAATGACAGAGAAATTAGGTCTTTTATGGCATCAACTGTTACAATATTAATTTCAAGCTATCAATTAAGTTGCGAGTGTTGCTTGCTTGCCAGTGAAAGCAGGAGGTAATAATAGTGACAAGGACTTGAAGACAGTCGTTTTATGGCATGATCTGATATGATGGGACGAGATTTAATATGACCCCACACTGGCTAAACCATAGTGTATTACGGCAAATGGGTTGACTCATATACACAAACAGCTTTTTTAGCCTTCTTTAGTTGAAAACAAGTTAGGGTAGCTAAGTTGTTTTTTCAGATGATTGTTCCCATGAATCACAGGTCTTTTGTACTCCAAGTGACACCAGGGTCTTGGGAAGATGCTGAATCAAAAGTCTTTGAAGGAAGTTACCAGATATTCATATACAACTAAGGGAGAAATTTTATGTTATTAATCATAATGCCTCTGTAACTTTTTAATATTTTTTTTATAGATTCACAGAGTTTAAAGCCAGAAGGGACCATTAGCTTCCTTCACAACCATTAAATTTAATTTGCTCTGTGTTAGGACCTTAAGCACACTCACGCTACGGGAACTTTAAACAGTTTTCACCGTGCTTTGTATTTTCAAAATTGTCCAGATCAACATATGCATAGATAGCCTTCAGATGTTTGTTATAATTAGCAAATCTTAGTATCCAAAAGCCAACCATTCCTATATGTTTTTTCCACATTATTTTGCTGTATATGAGGAGAGCCATTCTTACTCATCTGCACACACTGTCAAAAAGAAGACAACTGATTTCCAGTAAACCTGTTGAATTTTTTTAGTTTTTTTACTGGAAACGGGAATACAGGGATCCATGCTGGATTTATATTTTCCAAACTCCATCCCACTACCCTGCTTAGGTTTGAAATTGCTGAATAGGATTTCCAATGGGAACTCCAATATGCAGTTCACCTTTCATGACTGGACCCTTTTCGTCAGTGAGATTTTAGAAATTTTCCAAGAAAAGGAAGAAACTCATTGGAATAATAGTAGAAAACTGCTATTTTCAGTTTGCAGGGGAGACTGTTTCTGGCAACAGCCTGAGTAGATCTACTCAGCACACTGAATGCAGCAGCACAAGGGACAGGACTGTTTAATCAAAGACATCATTGTTATCTTTTCTTTTTTGCCTTCATTGTTAAGGAAACTGGAAGGTACTGAATCAAGCAGAGCTCTAGCAGTGAAATGCTGCCCCTTACAACTGAATTCTCTCTCTCTAACACATTTAAGGTGCAGCGTATTGCCAAGAATTTAGCAGGTAATTGCTAGCTGTGTGCAGGGGTCTCACTTGCAGAACTGCAGAGCACTCACAAGAGCCATGGAAGTCAATGGAACTGGTGTCTGGAAAATGTAAAGTGCCTGCTAGTGCCAAAAAGTCTGGAAAAAAATAATCCTAGGAGCCTCAATTTAGGCACCCAGAAGAGGTGTGCCCCTTGAACATTAAACTGTTTGTGCTTCAATTCCCATCTTTTATAGTAGTCCCTCATTTCATAGGCTTGCAGTCTGTGAAGCACTCAAATATTATAATAAGAAGGGAAAAGGAGAGACCTGCAAGTAACTTAGCACTTCTGTCGTCATAGTTGTACCTGAATTATGCAAAAGGCACATGCAGAACACTGGGGACAGGACACACTGATGACTAGCAGCCCAGTCTCAGCCCTCACCATACCCTGAGGCACACACGCAAGTGAACCCAAGGAAGATGTTATGAGTGAGGGAAGTTCTGGTATTGTTCATTTTAAATAATTGAATCTGAAACTTCATTATGTATTTTTAGTTCTACATGTGCGCACCACACATGCAAAATACTGCCATCCCTAACGGCTTCCTTTTCCAGTATCTTTATAGTCCTAATCCTAATTGGAGGTTCCTAAAATTTTCCTTATTCCTAGTCTTCTCTTTCGATAGAAAACTGCTTCTGGATTTTTTACATCATGTCATCATTTATGTCTAAGTCAGAGGAATAAATATTTATTTGTCCAAAAACACTTCCTCCATCTCTCCAAAATCACCAGGGAAATCAAGAGCTTTGCATTCTGTAGCGCTGTCCTGTCCTTACCTGCTTGAGTTCTCACTTCTGTAAGTGATCATTTACTGACCCAGCTGACAATTATTTGGCTTCTGCTTTGTTTTTACCTCCCTGCTCCCTGTCTTGTCCTTCTTTCTGAGGATGTCCTGTCCAGTATTTCAATGAAAGGATTTCTCTGATAATATCAACATTCATAAAAATTGCATCATCCATCCTGTGCACAAAATTGTACGTTCTTTTTCTAACACAGCATGAGTCACTTTCTCGTCTTTTCTTGTAAGAGGTACTTAAATTTGCAGTATTTCTCACTTTAGGTCCATCAAATACCACAGAGATTTCTCTGTAAAGAAAACCTCATAAATTTTTAAAGGCTATCATTCAGTATATTCCTTACTTCAAAGGCACTTCTACAATCTTACTGGAATTTCCCTTCTTGGAGATACATCCGTCAAAATTGTCATTAAATGTAATCGTCACTGGAAAAGCAGAAGGTTGACTAGATACAGTATACACTTACAGTAACTGTAGGGATATTGCTGAAAGATCACACTTACAGATGTAAGCCTCAAGGGTGTATGCTCCCCTTCCAATGCCTATCTATATAACAAAGGAATTTTGCAGTATACTGCTCTCACAGCCCAAGTCTGTAAGACATTTCTCATTCATCACACAGAAAATAGCTTAATTTGTAATGAAGCCAACAAACCTCTAGCTGGTGCATGCTCCTTATTTGACGTGCTATGCTTCTTTTTGTTCCTTTTCTCTAGTTCATAGAGACCAAATATGGTGTCCTTGGGTGAAACAGGAGACCAGGGGACTGCTGGGATCTTCAGGATTTGCAGCTTCCAGATGTTTTTACACAACTGTTCAAAATTGAGATGTTGGGTGTATGGCTTTCATTTTGTTTTTCTACAGTATGCTCTTTTGCTCCATTGCCCACCCCCCCCCGCCCATTCCTTTGTGTGGTATTTGAGATGGTTTAAGGTAAGGGCATATATTGTCTATCCATTTTTATTGTAGCTCTGGATCCAATCAGGGCTGCTAGTGGTTGAGTGAACTTCTCTATCTAGTAGCTTTTTACAAGCTTCTTTACGCTGTCTGAGTACTTGTGTCTTTCTTTGGCAAAAATGTTTGACACTGCTGGATTAAATGAAACAGAAATTTTCAAATTAATTTCTGAACTCTGCTAATGAAAAGGAATAATGTGAAAAAATAAATCATTACTTTTAAAAGACTCCTATGCTGTGTCTCATAAAAGAGCCTTCAGATGTTCTTTAGTATGAACTGTATTTATTTTTATTACTCTTCCTAATATCTAATAATGAAACCTTCTATTTATGTGCTTCATCTTCAAAGTGCCTTGAAAACATTTGTTATCTGAACATCTGCAGGATTGGATGTCCTTCTACCATTCAAAGTGTCTCCCACTACTACACGAGATAATCTGATGTCTTAAATGATTCCAGCATGACTTTACCACATGCCAGACTCCTGGGAGAATGATTTTCCTTCAACTTTGAACTTATCTCCTGTTTGCCCAAAGGTTTGCAGCATATTTTAGACATTCTTGGCTGTGGATTCAAACATGCTACAGCAGAATAATACCTTTCTGTATGACACAAAAATTGAATTTGATTCTTTTGCAGCTGGAGTTTTTTAATACATACTACCTGGTAGCCTTAATCTCAGAATCATGTGAAACTCTAGTTCAACACAAATGTATATTAAGATCTTCTATTCCAGTTGGGCTTATTTACCTTGTTCTTCCTTTAATGTGACAAATTTGCGCTTTTACTGCTGGTTTAATTGTTCCATCACAATTTAGTTACAGATTGTGACAGCCTCACCTATTATGTGAGCTGGTCATGTTCATGGTCTTCTACAGGAGTCAAACTTTGCCTGTATGGGTGTTGAAGGGGATTTTCAAGCAAGGTAAGTGAACACAACTGATTGAGTCACTTGTAAAATGCTCCTTCCTCAGACGCAGGCTGCGGTGCCTGAGGTGGCAGTGGAAGTCTTTATTATCTAACAGGGCTACTCCTTGCCACCATCATTTGTGATTGACCATTTGTGATTCTCCCAGCTCCCACTGCAGAAGGATAACAGTATGCTCCCGGATCCCCTGCCAGCAGAGCTGGATATATTAACCTAGCAGTCACTTAGGATGATTTACTGTGGTTTGCAGCTAAGGGTAGAGTATTATTAGGCAGCAAAGCAGCTCAAGAAGTCCATAGCCTCCTCCACAGCATCTGACATAGATCCCTGTACAGCAGTAGAGCTCAAGAGTAACTTTCTTTATCAGTGAGATCACACTGCTGAAAAAGAGGATTAACGAATGGGTAATGAAGTGAACAGTTTTGCTGGGGGACTTAACATTCATTGGAATCTCACATTACTCTTACATAGGGTATGAGTCTAGGTTCAGTGAAACAAAAAAAACCCACTCAAATGCCCAATTTGCATAGACTTTCAAAGGAAGAGCATAATAATTCCACAAACTCAAATTTGGAGCTGAAATTTCATCTCCTGCTCCTGAAAAGTCAGTCAGGGCCTATTTGTCCTGTTTGGACCTATTTAATTTCTCTTTTTCAATTGGATCCTTTGGTAGTTGAGATTGGGAAATGGCAGATGAATGTGTTTTATGGGAAAGTTTAAAGTTCATGCACGGCGTGTTATCAATCATGTCTTGTAAATATGATTACAGCATTTACACTGCATCACATCAAAAGCCAAATGTTACGTGACATCTCCACCATTGTAAACTTTAAGGAAGCTTTTTTAAAGTATAGTGAGCCATCTCTGAAACTGGATACCTGCTGTCAGCATTGGAAGCAGAACCGCTCTGATGTGAAAGAGCTGGTCACAGAGGGTGCAAATGCCAAGCTGTCAGTGGTATGCCTGCTTAGGGAAGAACCAAAGATCCACTGTCACCTGCTCCAGTCCCAGTGAGGAAGTTTGGCATCTCTCCAGCTGTGCCTGTCATGAAATCATTATGGGTGTCTTGCTACAGCATCTGGAGAGTTGTCTGTCTTTAACCTTTGCCTTCCGCTATCCTAGTACGATTAACTTTGGTTAATCTCGTTGACATTTTATTGATAGGATTTGGGCTTTTTTTACAAGAATTTTCCATGTTTCCATGAGAACTCAGCAAAAGTAAGTTTTTCACATTATGGCTGGGCACATGGATCTGAACAGAATCCTTGGGTCTGAATTTTTACATGTTATTGAGAAGAATCTAAGTGCAACCTATTTCTGGCTTATTTTTACATGCTGTCACCATCATCCATTGTGTACATCTGTACAGCTTTTATACAAGGAAAAGAAAAGGAACACAGTGACTGAGCATGATTTATTCTTCACTCATTAGCTACTTGTCAACTCCCCTGTCAAGGATTCTGGGTAATGTAGTCCACAGGGCCTCTCCTTGGGGTAAACAGTACCAGATGGTTAACATTAGTGCTGTGAGAGATCATGCTACAAAGAGCCCTGGGCACAGGAACCTAACACAATACAACTGCGCTCCAAAGAGCAGGCGGTGCGCCTGTGCTGTCTGCAGAGGCTCTTTCTCAAGAAGAGAGCCTGTGAGACTCTACACAGCAGGACTTGTGGGCATGGGGAGGTGGAACAGGGACATGCACTGGAAAAGAAGTTTAGCCTCTGGGTGCTGGGATCTGGGATGCAGGAACAATGGGAACAGAAATGGTTGGGAACTGAGATTTCTGTTCTAAAGGAAATTCCAATGGTTTGAAACAAAGCTTATTCCAAAACAGAACAAAATGCTAACATACTCCCATCAAACAGAAGTCTGACAGGGTTTGATTACTGTGGTAGTATTGAAAAGAGTTTTGTTTCAATACTATGTTCTAGTTCTATGGAACTTTGAAAATGAAATTAAATTAGCACATGTGATAGATAGTGTCAATAATGCGTAACTAACATTCTGCATATATAGATTGCATTGTTATATAAACTTGAGATTTGTTACAGTCTGAGCAACTAAAGCTTAATCAAAATGGAGAAATGTCAGGCAGAGTTCTTCCTTGATTTGCTCAGGGGCACCTTGGAACATCTCTTTGGAAACCAGCAGCTGGATCCAGCAATTAAGAAAATGAAAAACATAGTTTTGTGTAAAGACATATTTGTGGGGCCATGAAGCTTTGGCCTCATGACTTCTGGCAAATTGGCTAGCTCTCATTTCCAGCAGGCCGTAATGAGAGATCCATGCGTCCTTCCTAATCTTTGGTTAGAAGGTTAGAACTAAACAGGAAGAACAGAGACCTGGACAAACTGTTAAAATGGCTTTAAGTATAGTCTCTGTATCCAAACAAGATAATAACTCAGGACAGCAGTGATTTCACCAACCTGGTGTAAATACATTCTGTATTTAGAGAAGGTAGCCTGGATGTGCAACTGGAGCTTATGTTTGTGCTTGTCATTGCATACTTAGGGTCATTTTTAAAAGGGACATATGCTATAAATGGCTCTCCCACTGGAAGTCACAAGGTATCACTGAAATCTGTAAATCTCAAAAAATTGTCCAGCATGTCTTTGTTGGTGGAAGTAAACCATTTGCATTTGTATGTATCCACCAACGTGAATAGAGCCCTTTACATGCAGATTTCAGACTAGGACTTTTAATCAAGTCAGCAGTAACAATGGGTATCTCTTGCTATCAAGAGGGGTAGGTGTCCACTGTACTGCAAGCACACCCAATCCACTCTACATATGGAGAGCAGTGTATAGCTGTCCTTCTGGGAAGAAGTAAGAACAAGTAGTGTTGGGGGAGCTTTGACCTCGTTGACAGCCTATGAAATGCAGTCACACAGCAGAGGTGAGCAATTTCTCTCGTGCCAAAATGTATCGATTGCCAGAGACCCTTGCATGGTGTTTTATCACGTGCCCTACTCCACGTCTGTCCAGCAGCTCTCTGAGACATGTCAGACCACTAGTGCTAAGGCTGGTCTGTACACCTCTGGCAACTTGATATCCCTTTCATCACTATCCACTCTACTTACTGCCAAAGACCAACAAAATGAGGCTGGATTTATCTAAGGCTGAGGTGGGTATGATGAGACAAGAGACCCTTTCAAAAGGTTCAGCAACTTCAGCTGCTGGCAGATAAACAGGGTATTTTGTAGCTTGAGGATTCATCTAGATTTGTCACTGCTTCATGGTAGTCAAGAAACAATGGCTGAGGTAAAGTATCATTTCAGTTCCATATATTAAAGTATACTTTTGTTTTATCCTTCTTTCACATTGCTTTGACGCAATGGGAGAAATTCAGTTGCTTAAACATAGATGTCTAGCATCATTTTAGGCGCTATGGGTTATCACACCTTATCACCAGCTGTTGTGCCAGATGGCTACAGGGCTCCCACAAGTCTTTTACAAGGGTTTCAGTTATCTGAGAGTGTCTCATGTCACCGTTGGCTGCAGTTGGACTACATTGCCGATGGAGTACCTTAGCTATAACACCGCTGCTATGGTGTAGAGGTATAGCTCTGGCTTTTTACCGGTCCCAAGCTTTTATTAAGAAGAGGAAATGCATGTATTATTGCAGAGGGGTGAAAACCCCAACAACAAAAAGTTGTATAATCCTCCGTGCTTTTAGCTCATATTTGGAGAAGTGACTACTTCAAAGCACTGTAAATAGATCTTGTTCAGCCTCAAGCTTCAAGTATTTATTGCTCAGCTTTCTGAGATCTGGATCACTTAATCACACCACAAACCATCCATCACCTCACTCAAACCCATTCTTGCCGTCTTGGTAGGCAAGGGACCCATGGAAGTGGCAACCCTCTGCAGATCCACTGAGGTCTACCAGCAACCCTTTGCTAGATCCCACTCCACAGTACGTACACCCATACTGTCTGGTGATATGAGCCCTGTTTCTGCCAGCCAGAAATTGCAGGGAGGTTAGCTTTGGGTGGCTGCCACCAGCTAGGTTCCTGTGTAGCCAGCTTTACACAGACGCTGCTGACTCTGTCCCTCCTTGCTGTGAAGTCAGCTCTGCCCCATAGCTGTGGCTCCTCTCCGTGCTTGGCACAGGCTGTCTGTGTTGGGAACACAGAGCAAAACAAAGCCCTCTTTGACACCTCCGGCTGAGCTTTTTAACTTTGTTACTAAGCCAAAAGCTGTCACTTGTAAATTCAGTGTCCTTCTGTAAGTATACTTAGAATAATAATCTATTAACAATCAAAACATAAACAAGTTCCAACTAAACCTTCAAAACTCAGCAAGTGAACTTAACAGTAAGCATGTAAATGAAGACCCTCCATAGCTGTATTTCGTCTTTCTCTGGGGAATAGAGATGGGTTTAAAATTCAGACTCTCTCCCGCACCTCAAAGGAGGCCTTTACCTCATCTTCTCTGTCTCTACTTTAAACCCATCACTTCAGACAATGTTTATTCCTTTCTCATCATTCCTGTCTTGAACTATTGTCCTCTGCCATGCCTTCTGTTTGTCATGCCTGAGTTAAATTTAAATTCTTTGGGACAGGGGAAATATCTGTATTTGTAAAATGTCCAGTAAATTTATGGTGCTGTATAATTTATGATTGTGAGTGCAGGACATATTTCAGTTTGACATTCCAACTTATATTTTCAAAGCCATAAATAAAGTATTTATGAGCAAGATCTTGAACATTTTCTTTTTAACATGTTATACTTGAATGTTTATTTCAAGGATGGATAAATATTGAAATAATGTGGGCAGAACATATTCCTCACTTTCTCCTTCTTCAGGCAATATTGAGGGGCCAATGCTCTCTTTACTGCCAGAAAAGGGATATTTTACTCTCCTTATGAGGATCCAGCATACTGTGCGTCACCAGGGAAGAGTGAGCAATGATGGTTCCAGCTAAAAATGGCTTCGGAGAGGGCAAACAATGACTCCCTTTCAAAAGCACTTGTAGACTAAGCTGATATACAGAAATGTTATTTTGATATAGCACAGAGTGAGTATGAATGTTCATCTCTTAAGAAAATATTTGAGTGCAGCTGTTGCTCTCTTGTCCCATATGGTTATGCTTTTAAGCATGGCTTGAACTTGAAGCATTTTGCATTAAAAAAAATAAATTCTTTAACAAAATCCTTTTTCCAAAAATAATATTCACATGTGAGTCTCTGCTTCTGATATTTTTCTAATTAGTTAATCTCTTGATGCATAGTTCCCTTGTCCCCCTGCTCTGCTTTATATGCATTTTATACCCATGGCTCTGAAATCTTCCTAAGCGGTTCAAGAGTGTAGAAAGATTAGGCTGCCTTGTTTTTGCTCCAAATGATCTTAACTTACCTGTTATGACAGAGTGTAAAGTCTCAGAAACCAGGTGTGCTGCCTCTTCATTACAGACTCAAATCAATCCTCCTATGTTAATGTGCTCACTGACAGAGTTTCCTGCTGTATTTGTGAGACTGTCCTGAACTCATCCCTCAGTGTGGGCAGATGCTGGTGTTAATGTACCGCTTACATCCTTATGAAAAAGGAACATTGCTTTAAACATGGGAATGTGTTCATGCAATGCACTCTGGGCCACCTGGCAACATAGCTGAGATATTGTACATTAGGAGGTGGGCTCATATCTGTTCTGACAGTGAAGCGTGGCTGTAGACAGGTCATTTTCTTTTAAAGGTGATGTTCTGCATGGGATGTTAAACAGACGCCCTTTCTAGTAGCCATGCAGATGGAAGCAAAATTTGCACTGAGCCTGCCAAAGAATATTGGTAGACTTTAAATCTCACTGGCAAGGCAATTGCCTAGAGTGCTTGCTGTTTATCAAATGGCCTTCAGGAATGCCTCTTTTGAGCATCACATTATTTTAAAGAAAATAAGGAAAATAAAAGCAGTTTGTCTTCCCGTATGTAATCTATTACCGGTTGAGCAAAAAAGGCACATGCTGTTTCTACATCTACTTCCGTGGTGGATCTTTACAAGGGAGATGAGAACATGACTCTTTATCTTACTGGGAAATGCTGAAAAGGCTATGATCTATGGCTGATAAACAAAACCAATACCTGAACTGGGCAATTTCTGCTGTGCAAGCAGCACATTCATTGTGACATTAGATACTAGATTTTGTTTTCCCCTGAGCATCCTGTATAAATAGTCTGTGACAGTTTAATAAACCCAATAAAGTACGTCTGTAACCCTCCACTTTCTGCTGCTCCTAACCATTGCATTCCATGTATGTTGCTGGGAGAGGATGGCATGCAGAGTCTCATGATAACATTTCTCCATTACAGACTCTGCAATATAAAATGGCTTGTAGTCGGGCAGCTACTGGTAATTATTATATTTCCTCATCTTTTTTTTTTTCTTTCTTCTTTTTCTTTTCTTCTCCTTTTGCAAGTGTTCCCTGCATCAGTTAACACTGTACTCTGAATCACATGTATATCAATACCCCGCCTTTTCACAAGTGTTTAATATCTATAGCTTCAACTGCTTTCATGACGGAGCTCGGAGGTCAGCATTCAGGGCTCTACAGTGGTAAGTGCCCAGTTTGAAAGCCACCTTGAGAAGATGTGAAGAAGAGATACAGATGCTTAATATTATCAGAAAAGACACTACAAATGATGTCACACTGAGTAGTTAGGGAACAATTATTACTAGTATTGCTGACCACTAGACAACAGAAGTTTAGAGAAGAAATGATGCTTTTTGCCAGTTCCAGAAATTATACAATAATGGGTCGAGCGTCAAACATTTATGGAACACTCTTAAATCAATGATTAAAAATATATAATAATGAAAGTCACAGTCTTTTTATTTTTCTTTTTTTGTTTGAGGCTTATGACAGCACTGCAGTTTTCAAACTTTAGTTGGGGAGTCTAGACACTAGTCACAAAAAACCTTGAGTCAACAATTTAGGTGCTTGAGACTTTAAGAAAGAGGATCCAAATAGCCTGAGGATCTGGATAAAATCATACATAAGCAACTTTAAAAAGATAAAAGCAAGCTTTAAAATACTTGAAAATGCATCAGTGGCCCAACTGATTAAATAACAATTATGCAATCTCTTCATAACTATTTAAAAAAAGGACAAAGTCTCTGTTCTTCCCAGTCTTTATGTGTGATCCAGAGTCTGCTGAAATAATTGGTAGAACAACGAAATTATTTCCATCAGCCTCAGAGCAGGCTTTGAACAAATCCTGAACTTTGGTCAGGATGACAGGAAGGCTGGAGCCACAACCAGGGAAGCTGGAGAACATGAGGAAATACAGGGCTTTTAGGGTAATTTTTGTGTCCTTTTGTCCTTCCTATTTGCCACGCAATTGATGCCATAGATGGTGTTCAGCTACAGAAGTGAAGTCTTGTTCCAATTTGGGACCATTCAGAACTTGCACTTTCACTGCCTTTTATTCAGAGGGAGAGTAAATGTTCAAAGGATTTAGTATAAACATGCCTTTGAATTCTAAGTGCAAAATAAAGCCATGTAAGATACATCTCCAGCTGAAGAACTACATCCTATAAGACTGAATATGACCAAGTTTTAAAATGTGACAGCAAAGAGTCAGAAACAACATATGTCTGTAAAAAAAAAAAAAAAAAAGAAAAGAAAATCAACATGAATGTGAACCTCCAGTATTCACTTCTATAAGATGAAGGCTCAGTTGTAGGGTTTCACCCTAGAAATTCCAGTTTTGCTGGTTAACAGGTGGCTTTCATGTGTACTTTAAACTCCTAAGCAGTTCCTTTAGCTTTATTGGGACTAAGCCAAGTAGCCACCAAAGTGTCCGGGTTGTACGTCCTGCTACCCAGGCATACTGCGGTCTCGTCTCAGTGGGCAGTTTCCTTCCCACTGGCTGCTGTGGGGAGGCAGCTCATGAAACCGATGCTCAGCTCCTGGTCTTGAGAACTCTAAATTTCTGAAATTCAAATAACAGAAAGCCTGTGATAAAATCCTACTGACATTATCAATATTTCCATAAGAGTTATGACTACTTAATCATGGTCTACTGACCACCAGAAAGTTCTTTATCTTCCCAGATATGGTGGTCTGAGAGAGTGTATTCTTCAGTATAGCTTTCTGTTCATCCTAATTTTGATCAACATTGGGAATAGTGATGACATACACCTTCAAATCCAGGTAAAAACAATAAAAATTGTGGTGTTTTCTAAAAATCCTGGCTGTCATAGTTCTTCTCTATTCTCTTTTTTTCTGCTTTCTTCTCTGGCCCCTTCTCTGATTCATCTACAATAGCTGTATGTAATGTGTGTTTAGGTGTCTAGGAAAAGAACAATTTGTACCCTTAGGAGTGATGAATGCATTTCTAAAGAAGCATTATTTAATCTTCTCATGCATGTTGATACATGGACTTTTCTTAATTCTGAAGTTGTGTATTTGGGTCTTCATAATTTCTGTAAGAATTAGACCTGTGAAACTGTATGTCTTATTTTTCTCTGTTGCTGTTTGATCAGATTCCAACTGAATTTAAGTCTGAATGCCTGTGAATCTCTGGTGTTCGCTGTCCACAAATACTGCATGTTCAAGATTAAGAAGAAAAAACTTCTTACTCCTCGTGAAAGGGAGGGAAAGAATTTTAAATGAGCACTTGAATGCTTATTCAATAAAAAGTCATTTATGCTTTTGTGGTGTGTGCAACTCAGAACTCACTCTCACCAGCACTAGAAGAATTGGTTTTAAATATAGAGGTTTGGGCAAGCCTCTGTGTGAAAATGTCATATGAAAGAGTTGTCATCACAGGCAATGGAGTACCTATGGAGCCAGGCAGTCTCTTTCCAAACTGCATAGACATTTAACCAGGGTAGCGTGTATCACCTCAGATGAGGTGAGAGGCTTGCACAGTGAAAACCCTGCTTCTTCAGTGCACTGAGAGCCTCTGAGCTTGCTTCAAAGTCAACAGAAGTAAAGGGCATTCAATACCTTGATATTCAGCATAGAAAGGTGTGTGAATGAATGCCCGATGTCACTTTACTGTCCATAAGTGCCAGCACAGCAGCGCCAGGGTTGGGTGCCTGCAGACAGTAAGCCTCTCCACAAAGGCTTGACATGGAGCACTGGCAGAACCAAGAAATGTAGGCAAAGTCATCAGTGATTTCTCCAACCTCAGTTCCCTGTGCCTCTCCGTGATTCCTTACAGGCCTTCCAGGTATAACAGCCACCATAAACAATTAGGCCTCTTAAGTGACAGGAAAGATCACAGGCTTGGATTCTTTCTTGAGCTTGCCCAACAATAGCCATCATCTGGCTAAACATCACTGTGCAATAAGTAACTCAGATCAAAAAGCAAGTGGTATTTACCATCCTCTCACATCAAGGCAGACTAAGAAAGAGCTATTTATGTACCACTAAAGCTAAAGCAATACAGAGATAATTTAGTCTAACATCAGAAAAAAATCTGTCAGAAATTCCACTCTCAGCAAAGGCTATTATCGTTATTCCTAGTTCAAAGTCCGGGAACACTAATGTATTTCAGCAGCTAATAAAATTACTCTCTGGGATTTTTTAAATTTGCAATCCACTGTGCTTATACGTTCCAGGGATAAAAAGGAAAAATACATCAATGCTTTGAAGAAATGCTGTCTAAAATGGAGTCATTCCATCTGAAAACAAATCTACTGTAATATTATAAATACCTAGCTGTGATACAGTAGACATGGCGGCAGTTCACAAAGAAGTCATTGTGCAGGTGGGGAGATTGCAGAATGGTCTGTGAAGGTGGTTTGCAAAGGTTACCCAGAGCAGCGCTGGTTTCACAAGTGAACAGCGAGGAAGTGTGCCCAGCAGTGCGTGCACTTACCGGGTCAGTTTAGGTAAGCGAGTCTCCTCCCTCGCATGAGTGTAGAGGAAAGAAGGACAAACACAGAGCAACACCTGGGCCTCTAACAGGGCTTTCTAAAACTGACAGTGCTAGGCTAACAAAAAATACAAGATTACAATCTGAGCCTCCTGAGCCTGTCACATCCATCACCATATAATCCCTGCCACTGTTCTCAGTCAGTAAATCCACTGATAACGTAGTGGAAGACAGGGCACATTTTTTTACTTTGCAGTGAAAATGTGATTGAATTTTTGAGATACATTATGGCCTTTTAGTATGAAACTCTTGCTAAAACAGCAGAAGAATTTTGGGAGGCTAGGGAGAGAAGAGGAAGAGGCCTACTGAAACAGAGGAAGGCAGGACACCACGGTACCCTTCCTGCACTAAAGACCTTCTGAAAACGTCACCGAGTCTGGGGTGTGCCTGCCTACGCACCCCTGAGCTGCCCAAAGTAGGCAGGTGACAATTTGTGTGATGCTGCTTGGATCGGAGGAAGGCAGGTAGACCTTCATGCTCCTTTATTTCTTGTTCCATTTTGTGCACCTTATTTGAGATTTCCAGCTGGTGTGGCTTGGGGACCTCAGTAGCTCCAGTACTATCCTAGCAGGAGTGCAGGAGTGGTGGGGAGCCCCTAGTTTCTGTTTAACTACTGTCTTCTCAGTAAGATGGCCTCCTTTCTTTACTTAACCCCTGTTTGCCCCTGCAGTTCTTTCACTCTTACATTTGTCCATTTTGAGGCAATATAGTATTGCCAGAGATAGGGACTCACCTCGTAGAAACTGTTTCACCCGCACACTTTGCTATTGCTCCTGCAGCTGTTGTTGCCTCTCCCTTCTGCTCTACCGAATAACAAATAATATGCACCAGGGAGTGGAAAGGGTCTTTTTACAGCTACATATTTTGGTCACGCTGTAATGAGATGAACAGGAGAAACGTCTGACTACTTACCACCCCAGGTGCTAGGCAGGAGGGTGGCTGCTGTTGTTTCTCTTGGTGTTGCTACAGCTGTTGCTCCCCAACAGGAATATGCTGCCAATATTTTAACTCGATCAGTTACACAAGTCTCACTTTGCAAAATGTACATATGTCTATATACACACCTAAATATATAGTTCCCATAGCTCGACTTTCCTCCGACTTCCCCCACTTCCTTTCCTCTTTAGCTGGCTGAAGCTTGTTCTCTTAGTCCCCAGCTTCGCAATAGCATTTGTGGAGGGCAGGCTTCTGGCTGGCCTGGGGGGAATAACTTCCCTTCGGAGCATGCGCCGTGTTCATGGTAGATAAACTGGCCTTACTGCTGGATTGCTTGGGGGGCTGTGAGCCATCCTTCCCTCCCACAGCGCCCACTCCCCTGGCTAATTCAGCTGGGAAGGGAGGTGAAAACAGCTAAGGAGAAGGTGGGTACTCAGCCATACAGCCTGCAGCTTTGTGTCTAGTTAACTTGTGAGAAATACGACTGCGTGCAATGAATGCTAACTAAGGAGACATTAAGATTCAGAAATTAGCACAGAAAGGCAGTGCGAATGTAGCGTGAATGAAGAATGAACCAAGGTGAAAGTATTATTTGTGGCGTGCACAAATAGAGACTCAAAAAGAAAAGACATCACCAAAGATTCCTTCACACCCTAACGATTTTACTTTGCTTAATTACATTGTGTTTGACTTTTTTTTCCAGAAGACCTTAATATGGAGTCTCTACAGAGATCATTGTGAGTGAGAAGAACAGTACTTTGGTAATTATTAAAATATTGGTTGCAGTAGTGCTTGGTTTGCCACCTTTTTTTTTTTTTTAATGCTTTTAAAGCTTAACTTCCTAATTCACTTTTATTTCTTTTCATGTGAGTAGCAACACATATGTACACTGCAGCCAGCCTGGTAAGGTTTGTAATTTGCTCAGAAATTGAACGTAAAATCATTTTCAAATTGATAGTAATCTCCCTCCCTTTAGCTCGCCTCTGCATGGTTGTTGGAATTTTGCTTTGACTGTGAACTAGAGGTTGATGAAAAAGTCTTCACTTCTCATGTTTGCATCCTGCAAATGTTATGTCTTAAATCCCTCTTTTTTCCACATGACTTCATGTGCTAGCAATTTGACTTAATGAGTAGTTACAATAAATGTACAGTATGGAAATATTGTTATAAGTCTGCTAGAGCGTTCCCATGCTTAAACAAAGTGTTGTGTTGAAAGAGATGTGAAATATATAAGTACACTGAAGCCTTGAACAAAATCCCCCTTCTTAGTTCATTCTTACCCTTTTTTGGATATGTGAGTGGGCCTTGTTTATGCCTTCTTTTTGAACAGTATTGCTGAGCTTCTAAGCATCAGAGCTTTACTTTCCCTATTATCATCCATGAATGCATTCAAGCTCTTAAAATGAATAAGTTTCCTTGTGTATTGTTTATTTTATTTGAAGCTCTGCCATATTCTTTATGTAATGATGTCATTAAAAAAAATCTCACATATGGTAATTTTATCTTGAAATTTAATTTACTGGAGGCAACAAATAAGCAGAGCCTAGAATTAAACTCAATAAGACTTCCTCTGTACTGTATTTACAAATACTAGATAAGTTAAAACTGCCGTCCCCTCTGCTTCAGTGCAAGCCTCCTCACAGTCTGTTTTTTCTTGCCAACAGGAGCACAAGTCATGGCTGCAAGTGTAGATTCCACAGATGAGGATTGCGATTTATTTTTTAATTTGCCTTTTTTTTGCAGTTCCCTTGCAACCCAGATCTTTCAGAAGTTAAGGAAATAAGTTAGTCCTAACTTATCACCTGAACAGCTCCAATCTGTCCCATCCCCTGCCTCCAGGCTTCGGAGAATTGTGTCTGCCTTGTGCATTTCAGGGGTTACCTGGATGCCATTTGCAGGTGCAGGTCTCTACCTGAGTAACTGAGGAGCTGGTGTGGTCACATTTTTTATTTTCCACTGACCTGCCAGTGTTAGCAAGGATTTCTCACCTGAGCATGGGCTCCCTCTGTGAGCCGTGTTTTCCCTCCTGCATCCCAGCCTTCTATCTTCCTGAGACACAACACGAACACTAAAAATCCCTGGCTAGAGTGCACCATGGGAGACAAAATGTGGCTGGGTTTTCCTGTCCCATGGGCCATGAGACAGCCCCATTTCAGCCCTCATGCTATCAACAGCGTCTCCAAAATGGGAATACTTCCTGTTGACCCAGATGTTTTGGTTTGTCAGTCAGAGATTTTTGTTATTTCTAATGTAAATTCAATATTTTCTCCTGGAAGCTGACATTTGTTGGTTAACATTTCATTTTTCCTCCAAGAGAGTGTTGAGTATAAGTCCCCTGATCTACCACCACTCTGCTCCCCGACCCAGTTAGTTTTAGACACTCCTCTTGGGGTTTGTACTAAACCACCTTCTTTACCTCTCAGCTGGGAAGCTCATATATATTTTTATCATGTTAGCATTTTAGCGTGCTTCAGGAAAATTCTCCTTTCAGTATTAATATTGTAGGGAGGCCTGGGCAGACTACAAAAGGCAATGCAGGACATTTTGCAGCAGCGCTCAGAAACAGTTAGCTAAACTGTCCTTGATCGTGACACCCAGGTTCATCCTTGTAAAGTTGAGATAACAGTTTTCCTCATGAAATGTCTGTTTCCTGTTCTGCCAGAAGATGAGAAAGAGCTGAAAATCCCACAAGAAAGGCTGGCAAGCCTGATGCTGGTCCAGCCCACCACAAGGAATGGCATACCGTATCACACTAAGTCCTGGTTCATGGATGCCCTTCCTGGACAGGCATTACGCTGAGGTATCCTGCTCTGCTTTACACTACTCAGCATCACAGACTCTCTCACCTGACCAGCTCCTGAGAATATTTTGCAAAACTTATTCAAAACTCTATTTCAAGCATTTTGTAGCACCAGCACAATAACAGCACTGTCACACTGTTTTACAAGGCCGTAATTTGGTTCCCTCCCTGGCATGAATGAGGAGAACTTTAGTCTGGTAGTTTCTCCACTTGGTGACTGGCTTACTGCCTTGTAAAACAGCACGACAGGACTATTACTACTGGAGGAAGGGACAAGCATCAGGAGATCTGTTTGGTTGACACCTCTTTTTCATTTGGCATAATATTTTTCTTCTAAGAAGTAGCGTATAAAACAAAACGTTTGCAACTGTAACACCTCATAATTTATTTTTTCCCCTCAATGCAAAATCAATTTTAATATAGTTTGCTTAATTTATAACCAACCTACAAATTCTATTCGTTGTTTATACAGTGCCATAAACAAGGAGGATGCAGCCACCAGGTGAAGCCAGGGGGATGAGGTGGCCATGCCACCCCACCACACCGAGTGGTGGGCGGTGGCAGGGCTGCAGCACCCCACTTCTTTCTGTAATCCTTTCCCAGATGGAGAGGCACTGGATGTTTCCTAACAATGTGTTTTTCTAAGCACCCTCATGGCTCCTGAAAAATTGGTTCACTTGGGCTTGCAAGGCTCCTACACGGTAGGAAAGCACTCGCTATCCCTGTTTGACATTGTCGTGGTTTGGGCCGGACTGGCCACTGAGATGATGTCCTCAAACCAGGACAGATGTATGAATATTTCAGGCAGAGAGGGGCAAAGCTGTGCACCAGCTGGCATGTGGTCACCAGCACCAGTACAGACCCAGAGGCCCAGTGTCCTGGTTTGTGCGACACAGGACTAACTTCTCTTCTAATCCCTGGGAAAATGGCACTTTTAGAAAACTCTAGTGTCTGAATTTGTGAAAATATTTACTTCTTAGCCAGCTATGGTATGTGGGTTTCAAGGTTTCGAATTAGCCAGGTGCACAGGGACGAGGAGGAGCGAGACCCAGGCACTTGACCCAGGCTGGCCAAAAGGATTACTTCATAACATGAACGTCACATTCAAGATGAATTAGAAAGTTTGCTGCTTAGTCATTCTCTCCCTTGATGGCAGTGGTCCAGAGAACTTCTTGCCCCAGTGCTGGACCCCTGAGCCCTTCCCTTCTTGCCACAGCCATAGCACTCGCAGTGTCCAATATTTGCTGTCCACTGCTGGGAGTGCACAGCTTCCTGCCAATAGAACTGCCTCGGTATAATCCTTGTCTATTTTATATTGGTATTGGGATCAATATTACTTCTTTAGTGTTATTAGTGTTAATTACCTAGTCTTATTCTATTAAATCTGTTTATATTTCAACTCTCGGGTTTCCTTGTTGTTTCCCAATTTTCCTTCCAGGGTGGGGAGGGGTCATTGGATGATAGAATAATTATCTAAGACAATAAATTGCTGTGGGTCTCTCAAACCAGCCCTTTGCCACCTGCCTTTGAGATCAAACCCTGTCCCAGCAGAGCACACGCGGGTTCCCCTCTGAGTGATGCCCTATATGCTAGAGGGAACCCAGGGCAAGGCGCAGAGCCCCCAGCAAGGGGCTCTGAGCATTCAACCATCTGGGCTGTAAGGGCCTGGGGTGAGAGGAGAGCTGTGCCACTGCTGCAGCACAAGGATGGTCACAACGGCTTTACTTCCTCTAAAACTAGGTGTATTTTGTGATTATATGCCTTTTAAAAAGAAAAAAAAAAAAAGGAGAGAGAGAGGAAAAAAAGTTTTATTATTTATTTATTATTATAGTGATGTTTATTCTTATTTATTATATTTTTATTATTGTCTTCTGCTTTGGCACCCTTTAACACATGCAGTTTGGAGCACTGAATTGTCAACCCGAAGCTGAATGACCTGTAAGAAAAATAAGTCTCCTCTGAAGTAATGCCACCTAGGCTTAGTTCCTGGGCCTGGTTAGCTTTGGTTCTTAGGGCCATGGTTCCTCATACCATCAGACCCAGTCTCTGTAGACGACATAAGGAACAGCACTGCTACAATTTTGACTTATGTGAAAATAGTAAGCAAAGAACAAATTTTGCTCAAACTAACACTTGGCAATTTTTCCTTTTAATTTTTTTTTTCTAATTGGGTTTGCTTTGAACTAAATTCTGAGAGCATCTACCCAGCAAGAGGTCAGGGTACTGCTGATAGTGCTCAGATAGTGGCAGCCGTTGTCGAAACCTTTCACGAGGACTTGGCTGGTGTGGAGGTCCCCTGCAGACATGAAGGTTTCACCTCCTTGTTTCCTGCATCTTCTGAGGCAAGGGACTTTTTGGGAATGGGTCAATGTTGCACCAACACCAGGTCGTCTTCCAGCCCTACCTGGCCAGCACGGGACCCCGATGGCCGCAGTGAGCCGTAACAAAACAGAAAAGTCCTCAGGCTTCTGCAAGCTTTGCTAGGGCTAGGTCAAATAATTCAGCCAACTAGCTCTTTTTTCATCCTTAACCTGATCTTGTACAGTTAATAAACATTGCTAAACATGATGCAGCCAGATGAACAACATTTGCTCTTCTAACCACGCAGTTGCACATCCCCCTGCGAACTTCCCAAATTTCTGGTTAGCTGCACTTTGCCTCTGAACTGCTACCAAACGACCACTTTCAGGTTCCCTTACTCCAGGATGGCAGTGAGCTGCCTAAGTGTTGCCTCGAAGCCAGGTTCAGTCAAAAATGTGAAAACTTGTCATTAGAGTGGAGCTGACCTCAGTTCTCCTTTATGCATTTGCAGCTCTGGCTTGCGTTGCTCTAGAGAACTGTAGCACCACATGGCAACCGCCACTGGGGCACCACCTCTGCTGCAGATACCTGCTACATCCTGACTCATGGCCCCTTGCCTGATTTCGCAGTGGCAGGACATGGCCCAGCTGGTGGCCCTGTGTCTCAGCAGCCTGCTGCTGGTCCTGCTGCGAAGGAGCAGAGCAAGCAGTGCGAACCACCATGGTTCACATACCACCGTGTCCCTGCAAACCCAGTGAATGAGCTTATTGCCATGGACACTAATAGCTGGACTGTGAATGGCTGTAGCTGAGAAGCAGGGTAGATCACCAGCCCACCACTTCTGCTGCGAGGGTGGTTCCCTGCAGCCAGGAGCAGCAACTGCAGCTAATTCCCACATAACTTGAGTCGGTTCCCTTTAGGGAGCAGCGTGCTAATATATTTCAAGCTGACTAGGACAAGTGTATCAGAAAAAAGCATGTATGTGCATTCAGTCTTGAAAATAACCTGGTAGCTGTATATCCCTAATGTAAATCCTTTTCAGACCCCACGGGTAAGTTTCCCTGTTAAACCCCATCCACTGAACACCCCTTCATGGT
This sequence comes from Stercorarius parasiticus, assembly GCA_013396915.1. NCBI lineage: Eukaryota > Metazoa > Chordata > Aves > Charadriiformes > Stercorariidae > Stercorarius > Stercorarius parasiticus. The sequence goes on from VWZL01003697.1 coordinate 817,154, forward strand.
GAACATGCCCAAGACGTGTACGGTGTGATGAAGGCTGGGGGCCAGAGGGCGGCAGGGAAGGGGTTGCACGCTGTGCTGTCCCTCCCAGCATCAGCTCACGGAGGGTCACCCACGCAGCTCCCCGCCATCCCCTGCCGCCCCACAGGCTCTGGCCGCGGCCATGCCCGGCCCACCAGCTGTGGAGCTGCCGAGGAGGAGGCTGGGGGGGCACATCAGAGGACTCCGGGAGATGTTGTCAAAGTCAATATTTTTCCAAGAAAATGGAACTTTTTTATTTAAATTGTGGAATCCGTTTCTCTGAGGGGAAGCATGGAAAAAATGACATAAGCTTGCAGATCAAAATCTAACAAGTTTATTCAAATCCCAGATCCCCCTTTTTTTTTCTAATTGAAGAAAACATTCTGTACTGAAAGGAGAGTCTAGTTCCCGCTTGGTAACGTTCCCAATGCGCTGCATGCATCTTGGCTGTGTCTCAGAGAGACTCTTCAGAGTGCTGCTGACAGGATTTAAAGCTCACCAGTGGTGCTGGGCTGAGTTTAAAGCCCAGAGCCAGCAGCGGTGGGGGCTGTCTGTGTTTGCATGCATAGTTAATCAGACACTGATTAACATCTTCAGTACAACAAAACCCTGTGGATCACAATTTAATGGATCCCTCCTCGGTCCTACAAAGACAACATGGTGTAGTGCAGTCCGCATGAGCTTGCAGAAAACCAGCTCCTGAACGTGAGTTAGGAATGTTTCTGGTCATGTCATCAGCACTTTAGACAAGTTTCTTGCTTTTGTATACATGTTTGAGGGTGCGACCTTTTATTTATGAACAAGCCCTCCTCTCCAAAAAAGCCCCTCGTTAGTTTATTCACTGCTAAACTTCCTTTTTTTTTTTTTCAAAATTTTCAGTTGAAACCACAACTGATCACTTTATTGGCCCAGTGTTTCTAGTCTGAGAGATTGCACACCTGGAGGTTTTTACAGGAGTTTAGTTTTGGTCTAAATCCTATGGGGTTTTGTCCCCCTCTCTTAACAAGAATCAGAATACCTTACATTCCTGCACCATGCCTTTCCTCCCAAAGGATCCTAAAACCATTTACAAACTATAAAAGCTGCTTTTTCTGTAAACAGAAATCACTTTACCCATCAGCAAAGTGCAGCCACCTGGAGGGGAGGGAGAGTGGAGAGCAACAGCTGTTTAAAAGGAACCCGCATTATTACATTTTAAGCTGGAAAGTGATAAGTACTGTATCCAGCTGAATGTATGGCTGGAATTTAAGAAGGTAGTATGTAATTTTTCAAACTGTAACTTGACTGAGAGAACATCCCCAGCTCTTGCCCCAAGTGCAAAGAGGCATTTGATTTTAGTATGCACTCAGGATAGCAGCTTATGACTTATCAGAAAGAAAATCAGGACCTCTGGCAGGAAATTATCCGAAAGCTATGTAGAAAGGAAGAAAAGAACCAAGTGGATAATCAGCTCCCAAGCACAACTGTGTAATATTATTTCATGACGGACTAAGTGCTGAGCAATCTCAGGCTGCTTTGTTTTCCAAGTCTCAGAAAATTACAGCCCAGGGGCATATGGCTGCAACAATTCTCTTGATGGTGCTCACAAAAATTGTCTTTCTCATCATTGTCAGAATATTATAATACTACTACTAATAATAATAATAATACACCTACTAGAGATGATACAAGTAAAACCAAGTTCATGTGAACATACCTGAGGCTGGTTTTGTTTGTTTTCAAAGAGATTTCTTTTTGATGACTCAGAACAGATACTAAGCTCTGTTACAGCAAGTTGTGTACTGAAAGGTACAGAAAAATCAGCACAAGTTTGGAGTTATCATGTGAATCTTTCTTACACAATTGGGGATGATGTGCCAAGGGAGAAATCTATACAAATTTTAAAAAACTGCGGCCAGAGTAAAGATTTTAAATGAGTATCCTACTGAAAAGAACTTTCATAGAAGACTAACAGCTACTAAGGCTGCAGTTTTATGATCATCACAGCAAGAATAATTACTGCTTATTTAGCACTCTTCATCCAGGGGTCTCCCAGCAATCCCAAGTGACTGCATGAGAGAAAGGGCTGTTGCTCCAACCAATGGGATAAAAAGGCACCATTCCTCTTTCAATTAATAAATTCAGATTTGTTAAAGTCAGAAGAGACTGTTAAATCACCTGTGCTGTCTCCAGGCTGTCACAGAGCAGGCAATTCCCCTGCATCGCTCCTTTGCTGAGCCTGGTGCTTGGATGTGCTCTAGGAAGCGGCACTTCCCTCTTTGACAACAGGAAGCAAAGGGGTGGCCACCACTTCCCTTAGAAATATTTTTCCACATTTTCCTAAAACAAAATGGTGTTAAAGTGCCATTTTGTCACCCAGTGAACCATGTGACAGAAAGCAGCAATGGAGAGCTGAAAAAGGACGGAGTGGTCTGTGGTGGCATACAGGCAAAAGGGAATGACCTGAGCCCAGAATGGCAAAAATGATGAACTTGTGCTGTTCCCTCTGCATTTGCCCCAGGGGCACCTGAATGCCTCATATGACTCCTCAAATCAAATCTGCATCGTCCTCTATACTCGTCTGTATTATTCATGTGAAATGCCAATGTTAATGCACTTTGACCAGGGTATTAATTGCGGTTCTAAAGTGCTCTTGGCAGAGTATGAAGAAAATAACATATTTTCTTAAAAGATGGAAGAGATTAATGGGTAAAGTAGAAACAGGACAAATTCTTCCTGAATTTCTAAATATATTGTAAATTGCAGAAGTGAAAATAATTTTAAAAATAGGAAGCTCCCTGTACAGCTCATTTTTTTCTTTTCTTCCCATCTGGCCAATGAACACAATCTGATTTCACTCATGCCGGTGGAATCCATGATGAGGTCAGAGCAGCACCATCATAACAGAACACCTATACCCAAATACCAAGTAAACAGGTTTTCTGCAGCTTGATTCTTCTTCTTGATCTAGATTTTGTGGCTTGGTTAACATCTTCTCTATAAATTTATACCTTTGTTCAAAGGGAAATTAGATTTTTGTAGTACAATTGCTTCCTCAAAAAAAAGCCTGCTAAATGGTAAAGTTAGAGTTAAGGTGGGTTACTGTAGCAGTCGGTACATCTAATTTATTTTCTTTTATTAGCATTAATTGAAGATAACCCTTTTAATTCCATTTGCTTCCCACATGCTGTTTCCATGTTAAAAGGTTATTCACAAGGTATAAGTCATAACCAGGTTCACTCCATGGAAAGACAGAGCATGTAATTCTTGCAAGGAGATCAACTGATATTTCATCCCTCAGCGATAAGAGTCCACAGCAGGATGAAGATAACATCAGAGTCATTGAGGCAAAGAGTAACTGTACCTGAAAAATACATCATGATCAAACCTGTAAAGTATGTCTGCAGGAAATCATAGAAGGTCTTGATGTTTTTATCAACTCTATCATTTTTAAGTACTGGGTGATATAAAAGCAGGGGGAAATGATTACAGAATTTCAGTTCCTTTGCAGTATTTCTTTCAAGGCCATGGGTCAAGTAGAAATGCACTAGAAATAACACTGGCCAAATTTATTTTAAAAGTATAAGTGCAACCAAAGCCATGGAGGCTTTGGAGGCACATTAGTTTAAGTATGAAGTTGAAGTTCTTTATCCAACAACCGTTTACACACCATCTGATTTTGAGAGTATCACATCAAGTTCAAGAAGTCTAGTAGGGTGCAGTCCCTATTATTTTAAGCAGTCCTGAGTATTTAAAGGTATTTTTTGTCTCTACTTCAGCTTTGTTCAGCAAAACATATTTTGAATATGTAGCTAGAAGCTGATTATGCTTTGAGAAGCCTGCCTAAAAGTTGTGCTAATTTGTATAATGGACAAAAAAGAATTTGTACCTTGGACATATGAGTGAAATGTGTATGTAAAGGTGTACTCTAATATGAGGAGAATCACATGGATGGAGGAATAAAAGTCCTGCAATGACTTTACCTGTTAGCCTGAAATTTATGGGAGCTAAGTAGACTATTTGGGCTGTTAGTGTCCATATTATCAAAGCTCGGTTCTGAATGTATTTGAAAAATTACTTTTTGGCAACCACATAACCCAGAGTAAATTACAGTATTAGCATAAATAATTCTGGCGTAGGTAAAGTATGGCAATAGCTAGAGTTTGTAAATGTGCATCTAAGTATTATAGCTTGAGGGTAAAAACAGAGCCAAAGAGAACTGTTTTCCTAGGAAGAGATCTCTGGCATCTGCCATTTATTTTTTTTCTGATAAATATGAAAGGAGGTTTGTGGGTATGAGAAAAGGCTTTGACTTTGTTAGAAAGCTTGCTCAAAGAGTAATTTAACTTATACTTTGTGTAACTAGTATTTATTGTGCAAGTATATAATATCTTCTGTAATAACTTTAATATGTCCATGTGATTGTTCAGTAGGATGTACCAAATGAAAGGGATATTTAACAGGTCTATTTTTATCACTGCTTCTACCTAACAATCTACCACATATGCGTACCATGTGGAAGACATGGGGCCCAAATAGGCAGACTCTGAGTAGAAGGACAATATTTCAGGCAAAATTGGAGCTTGGATTCAGGAGTAGATTCAAGGTCAGCCTGAAATCACCTTTTCTATTCTTGCAGGACTTCACATCTGCATGGCAGGCAGAACGCATGAGAGCACTGTTCTTGTAAGTTTTTAATACTGGAAACCTCATTCGCTAACAGTCATCCTTGTGACTGTCCACTGCTTGTCCCCAAAATTTCATAAGTAAAGCTATCTTCAAGAAATTCTACTTGCCTTCTTACCCCATGCAGAAGAAAAAGTCCTTTCAGATTTCAGATATAATTCAAAGCTGTGGTGGAGTTTCTGATCTGAGAAACCACCTCTCAGGTGGTGTCTTCCACCTAATCCCCCATGATGGAAATGATCTGTTGGGCGGAGCAGGACCTTGGCTCCGTAGCAATGTGATATGGTCATATAGAAAGGGATAATATCATTTCATTAGACTCATGAATCTTCCTATTCTGTAACAAGGATATCATTCCCTATTAGTAGAGGATAATGCAGAAAGGCCTCTATTACATTTTACAGGATCTTTCCATGAAGGTGTGTTCTCTGCCCTCTTTTCCCCTGCAGAAATGCAACATGAATCCAAATTGAGCCCATCCCTTAAACTTTTTAAAACTAACTGGATGGGTTGCACGATCTGCAGTGGTCTACAGTACCTTCATTTAAATCTGACCTAGAATGGGAGGAAGTAGCCAGCCATTTCCCAAAATACAAGCTTTCCTCATAACCATGACAGGGCTTTTAAATGTTTTAAATCCACATCACAGGATACTAATGCCACTAATAGTACTAAGTGGCTCCCTTTTCTGTTCAGGTAGATGTCTACTCTTAGGACTGTATTAGACCTGAACACTACTTCTAGAAGCGGTTCTTACATGTTAAGTTTTGGGTGCTCACACTGGTAAGGAAATGCCAATATTCATGCTGAATCCCATACAACAGTCTAGTTCCTATAGCTATTTGCAAGTTCCACCCATCAGCTGAACCATTTCCAGGCACATGAACAGCAGGAAGGGATTTTTTTTCTTTTTTTCTGATTTCAAACATGAGCTGTCTGATTTAAATTTGATACTGATTTAAGATAGACGCAATATAGTTATTGAATTTTCCTACCTCTCTGCATTATGGAACAAAGACACTAGTTTCCCAGGGGAACTTGCTGTTTCTTTTTCTAAGGAACCCAAGTATGTATTCAGGTGAACCTGTTTCATATTTCATGCTTTTTTGGTGCTTTGCACCATTTTAAATAGAACTGAGTTCACAGCATTCTGTGAAGTCTAAACCATATTTTCTAATGATTAGTGGAAAAGTATCAGAGCAAATTCTATAGACTGTGGTTATTGTCATCCAAACCCAGACCTCAGAACTGAATATGCAGACCTGCAAAGATTGCTCCAACGCCAACGAGGTTTTTGGGTGGTATTGAGTTGGCTTGGAGGCTCATGTTGTATTCTCTTTCTGGGCTGTCCTCAGCAGGAGAAAAAGGGCCAGGCTGAAACTGTCCTTCACCAATTTGTGGGTATGGTTTTAATTCCTTGGGGCTAAGAGCTGTAGTTGGCATTAGGTTGCTCTGACTGAGCACAAGAAATCAGAATGTAACTGAAACAGGAAAGGGATTAGAAGGATGGAAAAAAGGGAAGGGACACAACCCCAACCCCAAAAGAGTTCCTACTGCATGCTATTCAACCCATGCCTATTGTGCTTAGCTGCCTTTTCCCATGCACTTGTTTTTGATCTACAGCACACGCGACAGTGGTAAATACTAAAACCAAGCGAACATTTGCAAGCTATCAAAGGAGGTGGAGTCACTCAGGCAACTGGAAAGGGAAACTCTGCTATTTCTCAGGATATTTATAGAAGGGTACCCCCACTGCCATTTGTGCTTCAGGGAGGTCCTTCCCTTGATTGCTGATAGTGTGTACTTTAGCCATGTGTGGTGCAGCAGATTGGGCTCAGCACTGCGAGCCACAGTTCCCCTTTCCCAGAGCTTCCTTTGAACTTTGCAGCCCTACGCAATAAAGTTATGTGTGGTGCTGGGCTGGCCCACCCAGAGAGCAAGATACTCCTTGGAAGCTGGCTTCCACTTCCCTATGGCAAGCTACTGTGAAAATGCTGCGGTAGGCTCTCTGTGTCAACACTGCTTCTCCCTCCCCTCCTCGCTCCAGCCTGCCCACTGGAGGCAGGCTAGGACTACCCCAGACAGAGCAGTGGGACCCTTTGCTCAGTGTTGTCTCTAATTTGGGACCTCTCATTACTGCCCCACTGCGTATGGCTTGCTTGCAAAGTAGGATGTTCAGTGACAACACCACATTTGCCCACAGCTATTGTTTCAGCTTTTGTTTTTAATTGCAGTGTTCTCAATAGCTGGCCTTTTTTCCTTTTCTTTGTAACAGAAATGGGGATATGTTCCATGTGTTTCGCTAGTGACGGTGCCTTTTAAATCTCTAGCCCATTCTCAAAACAACAGTTGGAAAATACTTTTCAGGTCCCTCTCCTCAACAACAGCTGGTGCATTTTCAAGGACTTTGGTTTAAGATGAGAGAAGGGAAGGGAACACCAGAAGGGGTGACCAAGGCCGTCAGCTCTCTTATCCAAACACACTGTCATTCCCATGATTGATGGGATCCTTGGCCAAGCTCTGGAAGACTTTCAAACACACTCTGTTCTGGGGTGGTGTGAGTTTCAGAGGGTCATTCTGGCAGGTGTGACTATATACAAATTAAGTGTTACCTCCCCAAGTAAGTACTGACTCCAGGAAGATAACAAGTACGATTTTCACAACTCACTACCTTTGAGCAAAGCAGATTGTCTTAGAGCTTAGGGTTATTCAGGAAAGACTCTGAGAAGTTTACAGTTCACTAGACACTGAGCATTAAGTCAGTCATTTACTGCTTCTGCCAACAAATATATGCTTCATACCCCAAACTGTGAATGTATGTTTTTATTCTGTGGTTTTAAAAAAACAAAACCAAAACCAAACCATATATTCAAAGTAAAATTTTAGTCTTGTATCTGAAAATATCCTGTTTACTCAAAAACATCTTCAAGGACTAGCTTATGAGCAAGAAGAGGCTTGTGATAGAGCGATCTTTTTCCTGAGAAGAAAAAAACCCTAACTTCAAATGGCTTTAATAGAGTCCCAAACTTGAAAAGAAGAAGCCTTATGTTCATTGTTGGTACAATAGAAAGCTAAATGCAAACGTGACTCAAATACACTATCTAAATGGAAAGGTCAAATAACTATGCACACCTTTTAAATTGAACTCTCAATTTTGGTGTCCGTAAATTAGAAAGACATGTTTTTCTAGTGTTTTCTTCTACTGTGAACTATGACTTAAAGTGTGTATCAGCCTATAAATGCACTGCCCAGACCCCTGTTTCAATGTCAAACAAAAGTACTTCCTTCTGCTTGCAGAAAGTTAATCACCATCTTTTTTCTTTCATAAATAACGCTTGGCACACGCAACACCTTCCACTGAAATTTCCAGAAGCGGGAAAAGTCTCCCTATACATTTGGGAGACCAGAAGGTGTGAAGTGAGGAAGAGAGAAGGTGTTAAGTTCCCAGTGACCTAGGTAAAGTCAGAGCAGATGTAAAGAATCAATTCCAGTTCATCCCTCTGCTAATGTGTTGCTGTAACTATTAAACCTTACCCTCCTCATACTCATAACAGGAAGTCAGTGGACAGTTACCCACCCAGCCCATGGATCTACTTGGAAATATGCTTTTTCTGTGTTTTCCCAGGGTTCTCTGGAGAACAATAGACTCATGGGTTTTCTCTGGAATTGGCATAGGAGGATTAAAAGATGAAACCCCAAATATTGTGTGATATTTGTGGGTCTTATACATTTGGCAGGGCTCTTGGTTTTGCCAGCAGGCAGATGGGTAGAAATCAAAGACTGTATTCAGTTACTGTATGTGCTTTTCCGCTGCTTACAGATGAAATACTCTGGGAATTTGCCTTTATACTGGAAAATGCTGGAATTAATTTTGCTTTTACAATTGCACTAACCATGGTCAGTGCTTCATCCCCTGTCACTGAAGGACAAGAAAAATTTTCTGCCATGGATGAGTCAGATTTGTCATGTGCAAAAATCTTGCTCTTGGCAGACCTTCATAATTAAGCCCATTTCTCATTAGCACGGATGCTGCTTCGCAGTGTATTTTTTCCTCTGCTTTGCCAGCTGCCTCAGATCCCTGCCTCTAGTCCCAACTAACTTGTTGCAGGGACCCAAACTCCTGCACGTGTCTAAGACTGGAACATTTTAGCACTTTACAGCCTACCCAAATTGGATCATTGTGCATGTGCCTCCGGTCTGCCCTGGCACATGAATCACCCTTTAAACGAGAACTCTTATTTACCATTATACCATTTTAATGGTATAGAGGCAACTAGATGTTTCATTTACAACTGTGTTCTGCATCTAGGCCTTGAGGTTCTCATTCTGGTTTTAATTTCTTGAATACTTTTGTTTTGAATATATTTTAAGTTATTGAAAGCTTATACGGGGTGGGAAGGGGAAAGACAGCAGAAGAGTCACCACATTACATAGCTTGTGAAAGGCTGGAACAGGACAGCTGCTGTAGAACAATGCATATTTAGAAAGGCGCAGAGCCTGTGCTGGCAACTTTAGGGAGCTTTAAAGTCATGCGGATATAATATGTCCCCAGCATGAGGCTGCATTACTTTGCCAAAGTACTGCAATGGAGAAGTATTGCCAAAGGGTAAATGCAGAAAAGTTCCCAGTATCTCACTGAATACTGGAGCTATGAAATGCAGTCAAAGAGGATGCTTTGTTGTTGCAAATGCAGGAGGGGCAGGGCTGATAAAGGGAGGGAATCACTCTCTTCCACCACCCTTGCCCCCACATATGTTTACAGTGTTGTCTCTATGGTTATTTTATAGATAATGGAGAGAAATCAGCCCTTTGTGGGAAACACCAGACTATTTGAGAATCTATTTTAAAAAGGAATAAACTGTTCCCTACACCCCACTGTATATTGACTTGATAGTTACTGACTATTAAAAGACTCTGGAGTGACTAGCTCCTAGGCAGATGTCTACATTGTAGACTTTATCTGACTGTAGTTAGCCAAATAAAATCCTACCCAAAATACCTCAGCACTGTGAGGACATCTTCTGGAATGGCTTCATATACCCCTTGACCTCACTGAGTCTTTTTGGAGGGAGAGCCTTTAATGCCAGCATGGGAAATAGTAACTTTTGTATTGCTTGAGGTCTTTGGACTGGGCTCTGCAGCCTTTCCATAGGTCTTCATAAACAGATAGTCCTGTGGCAGGAGTGGAATGAAAAAATATACATATATGCACATTTATATAAAATACATACAAACATGTGTATGTACAAATATGGAGATGAAAAGTCAGATTTTTGTTATGAGTTTGGAAAAATGGTTGTTAATGCGCAAGTAGGTGAGCTCATTTATTCCTTACTAGTCCTTACTGGTGTCATTACATTGGGGAGGTGGCAGTGTTAGCACTGCATGATTACACATGGACCCACTGTGAGACAGGGGTTGCAAAAAGTGAGAAAAGAAGATTCATACTGAGTGTCATGTATGTAAAATTAATAAAACTGAAGTGCTGTTTCTTGTCACTTTACATACATGACTACCAAATTTCTGCTAAACTAGTTCCTTATGTGTGGCGTATTCCTTTCTGACAGTGAATATGGTCTGGTCTTGAGTTACCATTCTAGAGTTCATCATGCTACATTTTAGGCATTTGCTAATTTCCAGTAAAGCTTTAATTATATTATACTCACAGTTTATTCAGAAAAAAAATAATCCCAAAACACCCACCCCAAAAAAACCCCACATAAATGTGCAAATTTAATTGATTAGATCAAAAAATCAACCAGAAACACCCACCCCCAAAAAAACTCACATAAATGTGCAAACTTAATTGGTTAGATCAAAACAACCAGTTAAGTGGTAGCAGCACTATGGATATTCTTTTCTTTCTTGCTGGGCAGTTGGCTAATAGATTGGATTGCTCTGAAGGTTGTTCTCAAATATTGGTTTTGATCTGTGGCAGGAATCCAAACTAAACTTGCACGTGTTTCTAGTAATGTAGTAGTACAGCTGTTGCTTAAAGAAAGGAAATATGTTACCTAAACTTGTTACGCGCTCCGAAGGTGAGCTAAAGACTTCTGAAGAGGATGGGTGTCAAGCCTCCATTAATTTCCTTACACACTCAGTTTCATTTTCTTTAGGGCAGACCCACAGTGTACTAGAATTAGGATGTTTTTTGGGTTTTGGGATTGGGTTTTTTGGGGTGTTTTTTTGTGGTGGTTTTGTGTGTGTCTGTCGTTTTTTGTTGTTTTTTTTTTGTTTTGTTTTGTTTTGTTTTGTTTTTAATAAAAGAGGATGTTATATTAGAGTTTTCATTCACCCAAGTGAAGGCAGAAAGGGGGTAAGTCAAATAACAGTTCCAAAGAAGAAATCCTACAGAGAATCAACCTTAGAAATAATAAAGTTAGGTGGAGAAACATTTGCCAACATATCCGTAGTATCCCAAAATATCTGAGCCTCAAGAAGAGGTGTGAGGAGCAAAGGGGGCACAGAGGAAGGAAAACACCCAAGCAAGAGAAACAATCTGTTTGTAAGGTTGTTGTTTTAAAATGGTCTCAATACTATGCTTCAAAGAACAATTCAGTGCTACTATTAAATGAAAGGAATAAAACCAGGCAAAGAGTGAGCAATTAGGATGAGAACAGCTTCTTCTTGCTCTTATGTGTTACTTCTGTGAAAGTACCTACTTTCTGGTTTATTTAAATATGAATGCCTACCCTGAAAACCATGTGATAATGACTTTGCTCTTAAGCCTAACATTAATAGATGTTAATAATTTATATGGTTTTAGTGAAAGCTGTTATTGTTTAGATCCCACACAAATAAAAAGCATTGCTATCACCTGTCATAATAAGCTATATTGTTGTAGGTTAAGATAAAAGTCCATTAGAGTGATTGGCTGACTCACTGCAAGAATTCAAAGGCTGTTTATCTCGATTAGTTAAAGACCTGTAATTATAGCAGTTTGACCTCGAGGAAGGTAATTACTCCACAAAAGCTCTCCACAGGAAACCAGACATTAGCCTTGGCTAATTAGCTTGACATTCACAAGCTGCCCGTATCAGAATGCAGATGGTTTGGCAACACCAGCATGCAAACAGCATCTACAAATGCTGCATGAGCAGCCCCCAGAAAAGCAACTGCCTGTCAATGATGGCTAAGAGTGAAATTATTTTCTTGATGACTTTTATAACTTGCTTTAAGAAAAATCCTTTCCCAGAGACAATTTCCCATGGAGGAAGATGGAAGAAGTGGATGGCAGCCTGGGAGACTGACTCAATTTATTATGGGAAAAAGTAGATGAGGCTGGTTCCGTAAACTTTTCTGTTATTCCTGGTCCTTCTGACAGTGATTAGTCTTCTCATGCCTATTGGCACATTCTTCAATCCTTCTTCTTTTCACTCTCTATAGGGTTTATATTTAGGATGCAGTAGGCTCCCTACATATGGTCCAAATACATTTCAGCAACAATCAAAGAAAAAAATAGCATTTAATTTACACCAAAAGTTGCATCATTTGCACACAAAATAAAGCTGAGTTTTGGTTTGGATTTACAGTTCCAACTTCCATAGACGTATAAATAATGATTCAATTAGTCATGCAGAGATGTTTTAACGTGTACTCAGTGTATAGCTCAAAATAAACTCTAAGTAGAGTTCACACTTTTTTAAGAAAAGAGAATTTAGAATTATTTATTTAGTGTCCTTCACAAGTGACAGCCAAATTTTAACCTATATTTGAATTTCTTTTTCTCCAACACACTGTCATATTGCCTGTCTTACCAGGTTACTGATTTGGTATCATTTCTGTGAGTGCAGTATAATGAAAGAAAAAAAATTGTTGTTCGGCAAATATATGGTATTGCATGGCAAAGTATGGTGAGCCTAGAAACTGAAATGCCAAACTTCTTCATGTTTCTCCAGCAACAACTACAGAACAAGAGGTTTTTCTGTTACGAACAAGTGTTTCAGCAAATGATCAGCCTGTGAATTTGGGTGGTCGCCCAATAATCCACATCAGCAGCCAGAATGCCTTGGCCCTGCTCTGAAGGCATAACTGCAAGAGATGAGAGAGTCGCTTACTCCTCTGCACGTTCAGTGTGCCCCACCACACTGTTGGGGTGTCTGTTCATTTTGGGGTGGCAGCAGATTCTGACAGCTAGAAGTTACAGTGGCACAACATCTCACCAGGAAGGGCTGGCACAAAGGCGGCAGTTTGTGATATCCCTGATTAAATGGTAGACTCTGATAAGTGTCTGGATCTGGATCAAACAGCAGTTTCACCCAGACCTTGCTAAGATCCCAAACGCATGAGGTGTCTTTCATGGCTCCAACCTTTCTCCTAATGTCTTTGGGAAGCCTGACCTCATCTTCACACGTCTGCTCTGAGCACTGTGCACAATGGGCAAGTGGTCTGGTGCAAACAGAGCCAGCACGCTGCCTCCTGCTGCCACTGGGTAACACTACTCTCTGGTCCTCAGGGCAAAAGTACTGGAGATGGCCTAAGCTCGAAATTGCCCTAAACCATTCTCCTTTGCAGTTTTACTGAAGACACACGTGTCGCACGGTACTAGGATCAGACCCTATGTCAAAATTGTCATACGTATACTAGTGAAAGGGTGGACCTTTGGAGAACTAATCTGGAAATTTCAGCTAAAGTTTCTCATGTTATTTTAAAAATATTAAAATACAATTTAAAAAATATTTCATATTAAAATAGCATTTTATAATTGGTAATATTATATACAAAGGTTTGAGGATCTCACTAGCAGAAATGTAGACACATAAGTTAAAGCTATAATGAAACATATTCTTACAGCATGCCTAAAATTTATAATACGGTAGCTATCCTGGTGAGAAGCAAGAAAATTGCTACATATAAATAAAAGAGGCATACCTGCTTTTCCTTTTTCATTGTTTGTATTAAAAAAAAAAATTTGATGTCAGAATATTTTATTATCTCTAATGCAATTTTAAAAGCAAACTGTTACAATGTCATTTTGTTCTTCCTGCCACAGATATTTTTTGTGGTGGAAGACATGTTTCACAAATCAAGAAAGGATCCAAAAGGAGGATGACTTAAAAAAATGAAGTGAGCTATTGAAGTGCTGCTAACTGAGTACATGGGTATTGCTGGGGAACTTTTCTGCCTGCTTCTTCTGTCTGCCTCTGAACATTGCAGTGTTTAGCTTTCCATCAGCTAAACTGCTTTAACTATGCCATCTGCAATTGCCCATAAACTTAATAGAAGAAAGGACTAGATTATCTTGCAACTTTTATGAGATGCAGATGAAATGGGGAACAGGGAAGAAGAAACCCCCCCTGTGGAGTTAAGTATGTTCTGCAGTCCTTTCTTTTAACTAATATTTTCCCCTCTGCAAGATGTGAAATAGATGAAAAATGCTGGAATAAATATTAACAAATGTACTTCTCCTGCGCTTATTTGTCATTCACTTATTTTCCAGTCTCTGCACAAGCAGTGTTTTATTGCTCAACTAACTGAGAAATATCTACATTTGTTAAGTATTGTTTGAACCTCCCTAAAAGTAAAAAACAAAAGAAAATCCATATACAAAGGAAGCTTTTGTTGCACTGAAAAATGACAACTATCCCTGTGGAAGAATGTGCTAATCTAAGAAGATTTGCTGATATGTAGTGAATAATTTGATAGAAAAAATGAATGTTCTTCCTCTCGCCATTCCCAACACCTACTCTTGCCTTAGATTTACCACTGTTACATTAAGGAGTCTTTAGAAATGTCATGAAATTGTCCATTTTGTTCATATACATTCACAGCATACCTTGAATTTGATGCTTTTTCAGGCAGGTCCAGAACCTGCAGAGGCACATTTACATTGCTCCATGGAAGCCTAGGGAAATGCAGGTAAGGACCTGATCATTTTCTGGGGCAGCTGCGGTTTTCTGCTGCAGTAATTCAGCATCACTGAATACGGTTCTGGTGATGTTACACTGTCAGCACTATTGGAGCTAGCTGGTCTAAACCTGATAGGGGTATGCCTCATGATGTTCAACTATTTTTCTGGTTATAGCACAGATCAATCTCAAAGAAAATGCCAGGATTGTAAAATGCATAAATTTTGACAAAAAATGGACTGTCCTCTCTCACCATCCCCTCCCAAACATTTCTGGTCTGTCGGTCTGTCAGAAATACCTCCTTCCAAGGCCATACATAAAGTCTCTATGGTGGGGTAGACACAAGTACATCAGGGCAGTCACAGGGCACTTTCTTAGGGTAGAGAGAAAATGAAGATCTATACTATTAACAAAAACACACAGGAAGCACAGCAAAATAATTTCCCCTTGTCTGCCCTTAATTCTGTCTCTTGCCTTAATTCTGACTTATTCTTGCCTTAATTCTGACTCATGGCAACTCCCCTCAAGGTAAGAACATCCTAAAAGTAAATGCTCTTATGGATGCTTGAATGTGGAGCGAAAAGTTAGGGATGGTCCTCAAACACCAAGTGGTGGATTCCTCCCAGCATGCAGCATTTCAGGAAAGCGAAGGGGTAAGAGAAGCTATGGAGGCTCAGGACTACAAAGGAGGACTTTGTGTGGATTCATGATCTTCTAGGTAGCATTGCCACCCCTTATAGTTCCCTCACCTGGCCTTCAAATCCCATGACGTATCCAGAACCATGAATGATGTCCCTGCAAACTTGCAGACATCAATCCAGTCTTGCTGCACGGCACTGAAAATTCACAGAGCAAGACTTACAAATTACAGTGTGCCAACCCTGGAAATGAATATGCTAGTGAAGGCACCTTTTCCGGTTTCTCAATTCTGTTCCATGCCATGAAGTTTCACAGGGCAGAGCACCATCCAAGCTGCCACCAAGGCCTAAGGGACAGTATTACAGTGAAGTGAGAAAAGGACACATATCTACTTTCCCACCCCATGCAGCCATGGAGTTTAAGCCTAGATGCTTTCTAGATGCTTCAGCCCATTCAAAAGGGGAGGAGCAAGCAGCTGCTGTTTTCCCAACCCATTCAGTCTTTATTCTTGACAATCTTTGCCCAAAAGGCTATCAAACACAATGATAGGGCATGGGGGACTGGGAGTGGGGGAGGGAAGTCAGATACGGCTATTTTTCCTTCAGAAAATAAGTTAAATCCCAATGAAGAGACACTGGACCCAAGCCAGTGACCTTGAGTGTGATGCCTCCCAAGTCTCCTTTTAGAAAGGTAGCTTGTTATGCGTATAGGATGAAAAACTGTATACTGGAAAAACACAAAAAGTAAATATTTAAAGAAAAAGAAACACAATGAAACAAATGCCTTGTGTTTATATTTCCATGGGCCACTGCCAAGTATCTCTCCGCCTGTTACCCATCTAATGTTTAGTGTACCATATGTTTTTTAAACCAGTGGATTAAACTCCTCCATGGTTGTGAAAAACATCAGTGTATTTGTTCTGGACTTCCTCTCCCCACATTTGTTGTTAATTTACAAGTTTCTCACATCCCTCTGACAATTTCTGTCTGTCTGTTTACATGTTTTAGATTTCTGATGGAATGTATATATTGCTCTTACCGCCACCCAGGATCTGTTATCCCCAGGAACATCAAATGTCGCTCAACCATATTTTAGAGGACAACTGAAAACACGGGCCAGGAGTATCTGTGGTGTCTTTTCAGTCCCCGGCTCCTTGATGCCTGCCTTTTAATGCTCAGAGCACCATCTCCCTTCAGAGAGAGGAAGACTGTCAGGTCTCAACCTCTGTTCAAACCTCGGCAAAAGCCTTAATCCGAATCTTTTTTGAGCAAGTAAGAATGAGACCCAGACAGTCCTAATTCTAACTTAGCCTCCATCACAGATACTTTAGCTGCATGCCTCACTTTGTGACATTCAGTGGTCAAGCAACACATCAGAAGCCACATAGGGAGCTGGGTTTTGCACATCGTGTTCTTGCGCATCTCTGCACAGCTGGAGTTGCACACATCTGCTCAGTCTCAGAAGCTCAGCTCTTGAAGACACAACCACCAGTGCCACTCATTTTTCCTTCTCTCAGCTCTCTGATCTATCAAGTGGAGAAAAAGGTTCTATTAACTCTCATTGATAAGGGCCTATGAATTACACAGAAACATTAATATAAGGCACAGCTTTAAAACTGTTTAATGTTACTGATATCTGTACTGAGGCTTAGGGAACTTGGTTGAAGCATAAGCATTCTTCTGTGTGGTTTCCAATTTCCCTGGAAGCAGAAAATATGAAGCGCAAACAGAACTGGAGTAAAGACAAGCAGAACTGCTACCCTCCTTTTGAATGTATAAACAATTAGTGGTGCATTCATCATGACTTGCAGTAAACATCCTGGAGAATGTGTTTGTTAGTGAAAACCTGATTGGAGAAACAAATCAGTTTTTGATTTGTAAATGTGACTGTTCTCTGCAGGAATCCCTTTGTCAGAGGGCACTCACTCTCACTGTAGACATACAGGTACGCCACATGCAACATACACGTCAGAAGTCACAAAATATTCGGCTCAGGGTGGTTGCAAGAGAGGGAGTTGGTCAAAAGCAGTCACTTCCACCCCTCAGCAAAGAGCCTTACCCATGTATGTCCTGTGCAGTCGCAGGTGCAGTGCTTGGATGGATGTTTGATCGCCTCTGCTCTTGGATGCGGCCGGAGAGCTCACGCCAGTACGGAGCCCCAGCCAGTCCATGGTGGCAGGAACTTGCTCATTTGTGGTGGGAAAAATGATGAGGCTGTCGCTTTAAACCAGAAAAGCAATGTTTTTCAGTGTTAGATCGTGGCTGAGAGCTCATTATGATGTGAGGGCAAGCAGTGAGCTGTGTCTAAATGTTCTGAAAATGCATTTGTTTACTTTAAAAGCTCTGACTCGGCTTATGCAATGTGACAAATGTTTGGTTGTCACATTACCTAACCTGGAAAAGTCTGCATCCCTTGCTGGGAACCAAGGCAATGGGAAAAATGTCAAAAATTCATTGTTTCAAGTAGGAAAACAAAGTGAAAACCTTCTCACAGATTGTGGCTGGGAAGAGCGTTAACTGGTGCTCAGCTACTCATAAGTGCATAGTACCAAACTCCCATTGATTCCAATGGCATGACTGATTCTTGTGAGAGTTAGACTCTTGGATTTTTTTGAGGAGGTGGCTTATCTTTCTGTAGCCTGAGCCTTTGACAGAATATGAGGCATCAAAAACAGTTGCAAACCCATAAGCACTAGGGTTTGGCTTTTTCACTGCTGATTCTCAGCAAGGGCTGGGAGCGTTCCTGCAACCATTAGTCAAAATCCGGAGCCGAGACGTACTGACAAGTCTCAGTAATACGTCACTGCCTAATTCCCATTGCTTCCCAGAGCAAACAGCAGCCCACATGCCTCTGCTGACCTGCCCTGCTCAGCCTGGACCATTGCCTTCCATCAGATGGATGAGAACTGTGGAGGAAACCATCTCGTTCAGATCACGTCAAGCTCAAAGCCTACTGCTGTCTGATTTAGGCTTTCCTTTCTTCCCTTTGTCTTTGACCCTGTTTTGCATACCTTCTATCAGTAAAAGATACAGCAGCACAGCTCCTTTTTTGGAAGAAAGTCTGAACATAAACCCAAGTTTTACTCTGAACTCCAGAGTGGTGAAAAAATAGCTCGGTGATCACTGGATGCAGCAGTTACAGAGCAGACACAGTACCACAGCATTTATCAGGGCAAGATTTCCATCCGGTGTGGTATCTTCCAAATAAACTGCTCTTAGTGTCCATGACACAGGACACAACTGGGTACAAATCGTAGCAAGAGAGATTCATTCCTGGTTTTCACGGAATCACAGAATGATTCGGGTTGGAAGGGACCTTAAAGACCTTCAAGTTCCAATGCCCTGCTGTAGGCAGGGACAACTCCCACTAGACCAGGCTGCTCAAAGCCTCATCCAACCTGGCCTTGAACACCTCCAGGGATGGGGCATCCACAGCTTCCCTGGGCAACCTGTTCCAGCGTCTCACCACCCTCACTGTAAAGAATTTCTTCCTAATATTTAATCTAAATCTACCCTCTTTCAGTTTGAAACTGTTGCCCCGTGTCCTATCATTAACAGTCCCTGATAGAGTCCCTCCCCATCCTTCCTGTAGGCCCCATTTTAAGGAAGCGTTTCTAGTGGTAGGGCTGGTGAAGCACTGGCATGGATCGTTGTGGGGTGAGTGGGAATTTCCAGCACTTAAGTGTTTTAAGAATGGGTTTGGCAAATGTCAGTCAGGAATAACATAATTCTGTGAGATATTTGGGTCTTACCAGGTTTCTCTGACTATTAGTGAGCTTTTCAGAAGCAAGCCCGGTAAAAATCTCCTTTACTCTGTACAACTAGGTAGGGAAGGACTAGGGCTTTGGGAGAGAAAGGGCATCCTCTAATCACTGGATGACAAATCTCATCAGCCTTATGCCAACTCCCAGCATCATCAGAGCCCAGTTCCCAGTGCTGCCAGAGCAGATGCAGAGGCCAGACTGCTGCAGTTTGTGCAGAGGATGTGGGTTTGCAGTGAGCCCCGGCAATGCCCCTTGTGTTCTCATTAAAGGAATAAAAAGGCACCTTCAGTCTAGACAGCCCCTGCACCTTCCTAAGACCTTCCTCCTCTGCTGACTCTGCACTTACTCTGAAGGGGGAGAGATGTGTGGAGAGCCTGTGGATGCCTATCTCAGTCCAAATGCATGTATGCAGACATGTTCAAGGAAAGTTTGCAGCTGGGGTGTTAGACTATCCCTGCCTCCAAGGCTATCTAGTTGGCCCACCAGGCAAGAAAACTGCTGTGAGGTTGCAGGTGGAGCACGTTTGTGTGGTAGGGTGGGAAGGGAATCTGCACTGTGTGCTTCTGCATTGAAATACAGACTATGTCCTGAGAACGCAAGTGTTGCCATCTTCTTTACAAAACAGCCACAGGAATGTAAAAGTTGTTTAAAAACTACATAGGCAATGTCTGGTCAAAACACTGTCCAGAGAAGTGGCAGGTGTTTGTTCTCATGGGACCTCTTCATGTCACAGCTTGTCTGAATATTAAAAGGGATCATTTGTGTGTGAAGGGGTAAAGAAGGGTCAGGGTCACATTGTTCTTTGCTCTCTTTGTTCTGTTAGAACAAAGCAAGGAGTCAAACTTGAATCCGCAGAGCGAGGGGCAGCCAAACTGCGTGCTTGGGAACCTGTTTGCATTTGTAACTAGTGTAGTGTTAATTAAATTGAAATGGATTCACAGGCATACTTTCTGTGCTGGTTTGTTTTTCTATAAAAATTTGTTTCAGGGATAGGAGGGAAAGAGGAGAGACATTCCTTTTGTGTGTGTGTGACAATTTAAGCACAGTTACTTAACACTCCAGCCTTCTCTGCATGCATGATACAAATCACAAAAAGACAATTCACAGTCCAGAATATTATTATAGTTCTCATAGTAAGCACACTTCAGCTTTGCGTTTTCACCAGAAATTGTACAAGGAGTAAAATAGTATAGTGATATTGTCAGTAAAACTCGGAGTTTAGCTGAATTAAAATGTATGATTCCTTAGGATAATGGCTCCAAATTTCAACTGGGACTAAATTACATGTTATCTCATTAGTATTCAACATCATCACTACAGCCTTCAGTTGCATCTCTGCCCCATAAAGTGTCTGTGTGAACACAGCATTGAACAGGCTCTATGTTTCTAAATCAGTCTATATCAAGTAAGTTCAGTGATGCACATGCACAATGAGCTTTCTGCCTGGTGCTCTGCTACCAGTCTGTGCTTGCAAGGCCAATGGATATACACTGCACATTTGACTTCAATCTGTGAGACACGCAATAAGCACATTTCCATTTTGAAGTTGTTCTCCAAAGCAGAGCTAAACCTGATAAAAAAGCCCTGTGCTTACTGAAAAAATAATAAGGAAAATGAGAAAGAAATACATTGCTCAAGTAGGGAGAAAGATGACATTTATGAGATGGCAAGCACTGCTGTGTTTATAACACCATTCGTGTCTGGTTTGGCTGTGAAGAGGACTATACAGTGAGTTGTGGGACTTAGACTGCTCTGAAGTGTTTGCAGCCGAAGCCAGGGCTCACACAGGAGGCTAGAAAGGCTGGCTCCAGAGCCATTGGCCATTGTCCTGCCCATCGCTAAAGCAAGACACCACGGACCAGCTAGGTCACCCTGTAGATCTGACTGCACCCTAAAGCCAGGAGGAGCTGGGAAATGGCACAGGATCTGGCCTCTGAGAATGGACAAGGACTTCTGCCTCCAGTGGAGTCTTCAAATCAGGTGGAGAAGGGAAGAGATGTTTCCATGGTTGATGAGGAGAAGAAGTCATCTGTGCCATCAAGACAGGAACTTGGACAAGGACAGGGACCAGAGGCACTCCCCATTTCCCTAGTAAGGACGTGGTCACTGAGAACAGCAGTGTGTCCCCACTCTGAAGGGGCTGAGGAATGGGTGGATGAATGGCCATCTGTACCCTGTACCCAGGCAGACTCTCAGCTGAACCTTAGTGCAAAAGACAGTACAAAGACTGGCTGTAAAATGTGACATGCTTGATATGAAATGATATTTTGCTCAACCTCTCACAGACACATCTATGTACATGTGGTCTCTTGCTAAACACTCTGAGCCTTCAGAGTTTCGTTCGTGACATATATGGAGGGTTTATTAAAAGGAAGGATAGTCGCTGCCTTGAAACCAAACCAACTTGTTGCTGATTGCATTGGGAGGGATGTTGAATCCAGTTATTTGTAATCACAGCTGTGGAAGCCTGACTTCCATAGCCGGTGTGATTCCAGAAGGCTTTAAAGTGCTTTGGGCCATGTTATTTGGTATGCTTAGCCCTGTTGCCTTGCTTGTCTAATTGGGAGGTGCTGATAACTGTGAGAAGTGTCTTTTTCAGATTGCTTATGAAAAACTGTATTGAGACATTAGGGAAATCAATGAAACATCACCACAGCTCACTGTGGCTAACTCATGACTTATGATATCTTCACTGAATCAAGCACTTCTGGAAGCCAGTTTTGCTAGGTATCCTACAAAAACATTCAGTTTAGCCACCCTGCATCAGCAGGATGCATCTAGTGACAGAGTTCATCTATGCCTTACCTCCTATTGTGGTTGACGTTCATCAATCCACTCTCAAAACAGGTGAACATGTTTGGGGAGGGAAGCAGAACAAATAGAACCCTTGTGATCTGTCACCTTACAGTATTTTTCCTTTAATTAACTTTGCACAATGAATAGTCGGGGGATTTCTCCAGAAGCAGTGTTTCAGCGAGAAACTCTGTTGCCAGGTAGCCAATAGACATAAAGACTAATGTGCAAAGAAGTCGTTTAATTTATTAAATCACTTGTATTTTGTAGATCCAGCTACCTTTCCCAGGCTCCCAGTTTAGGCAGTGGAAAGGGGGAAGGAAGGAAAGAGGGACAGAGGGAGAAAATAATGCAGATAGTGTTTTCTGAATTATTCTGATTTGCCCTGATTTTTTCTCACTGACTACATACGGAGTTAGGGGTGAGTAGCCAGCTGGTTTACTGAATGAGGTGTCTACATTTGGGTGATGTGAATACCCATGGATTTACCAACAGAAACATATGAAAAACTATGCTGTGCCAACCAATACTAAAAGTTCCTATTAACTCCAGAGAGAATCTCTGTTGTAGCAGACATATGTTTTCCCTGATGTAGCTAAATATTGAGATAGGAAAAAGAGGCAGTGGGGACGTACTAAAAGACAAATTAAACTGGTTTGCTATCTTGCTTGTGCACCCTTGATAAAACAGGTGCAGATTCATGATCTTGCATCTTCCTTCTACACAAAATACATCCCCTAGCCTAGAAAGGAGGCAGCTGACAACAGGGCTTCAAACAATATTCCTTCAGTTTTGGTGAAGCTGACCACTGACTTGGAACGTGAAAGGTTTATTTGGAAGAAACAAGGAAAACCAAAGTACCCTGTGACAGCCATTTCCGAGAATCTTCTTTCTGAACAAGACAGGAAAGATGGTTTTGAGATCACCTCCACCGTGGACTTCCCATCGGAAGGCCGAGTGCTGACAGGATGTTGGGGCTTCTAATGACACCATTTGGTCACTGATTATTTGTAGGTTGAGGCTTAGTGGGTGGCATTGGAGCTCTCTGTGAACTTTTTCATCTTGTTGTTGCTTTTGGCTGTTTTCTTTTTTTTTTTTTTCCCCTCCTGTTCCCTGGAGTGGCCGAGAAAGGGTGGTGGTGGGAGGACACAGCATTCACAGCTAGCCTGAGACACCGGCCAGTTTATTTACTTAAACAACAAACATCCAGCACTGCCATCCAGCAGTGACAGAGGGCAGTTCCTGAATGGGATGAGACAGTATGTCTTCTAAAGCGCCCACCCACATCGCCTGAAAGGGTTTAGTGGTGCTGACTCCTTCTGAGGAAATGACAGCTTGTGTGTTCAGAAACGTCACAGGCTACCCAGCAATGTGTGTGATGTGAGGATCTCACAAGCTGTTTGCAAATGGCCAGAGGCAAAACTCTGCTTATTTTCCCTTTATTTCTTTCACCCCTCTTGTGTCCCCCTCCCCTGGCCCCCTTTTGGGGGCTGTCATTCTTCTCACCATCCTGTGTGCAGCTGGCATTAAGCAGCAGAGCTCATTCTCCATCAGATGGAGGGAGAAGGGGGTTATACAAACAAACAGAACAACAAGAACTTTTCTAGGAGCAACATCAAACCTGACCTTTTGTTTTATGGCAAAAAGTACCAAAGATGTTCTTGGGAAAACAGTTTAGCTGAGAGGGGGATAAACACGAACCCTTGAACTGTTGTGCGTGTGTGGAGCTGACCAAGCAGTGCTTTGCTTTCTTACCAGGGCTCTGAACTCTGCTGGACTATAAAAATGTACATTGTCGTTGTCATTCTGTAAAGGCTGGTAACCTCAGAACTCAGCTGAAATGAAGGAAAACAAACCTTTTGCTATCTATTGTTTTTCTAGCAAGCCTCGAGTTGGATTTCTGCTGACAGCTCCTCAGCATGGCAATGTGTGACACCAGTGCTCTGTGATCTCTGCTGCCCGCCTGCTGCTTTTCCAGATTGAAGCGAAGATGTTGACTTTGACCTACAAAGCCCTAAAT
This sequence comes from Stercorarius parasiticus, assembly GCA_013396915.1. Lineage (NCBI taxonomy): Eukaryota > Metazoa > Chordata > Aves > Charadriiformes > Stercorariidae > Stercorarius > Stercorarius parasiticus. The sequence continues at coordinate 840,900 of VWZL01003697.1, forward strand.
GGCTTTGGACATTCCTACCTGATTTTCTCCTTCTGCCAGTTGAGACCAGCAGAGGTGCCCCAGACACTATATTTATGAGAGAGAGATGAGAGTGGTTTCTCATTAACGATGCTTGACGGATGACATGAGCTCCTACATACCCACTCCAAAACACTCTCCTGAACCCTGAGTATACAAAAAGCTTGTGAAAGAGCAAGCCATTTCCTCTGGCTCCTGTCACAAGCCTGATGCACCTTTGAAAGAGGACCAGGGAATCAAGGAGTTTAGTCCTGGGTCTTCTAAACGCCAACTCAGAAGCCCTGTTACAGGGGTTTTTAACTAATTGGGTACTGGTAATGAAGTACCAACTGCAATTCAGTTTCAGCAGCGTTTGGGAAACTCATTTCCTCAGTCATGGGGAATGAAAATAGTTTCATCTAAGTTCAGGTGCCTAAAATTTAGGCATCAACATTTATTATCTAATTAATGAGTACTTATTTAAAACTGCTGCATCTAGACATTAAAGATGAACTATTAGACTGAACTTCATCAGCAGACAATGGGGAGGAATTTTCATGACCTATCTAGACACCTGACATGGGTTGAGAGGAGCCATGCCCCAGAACTTCCCCTTTCTCTTCACTGATTAAAGAAAGTTTCAGTGAATATTCATATACATCTGAAATTCAGTTACCTAAATAAATTTAAGCAGATAAGTCTCAGACAGTGGGTCACATAAATATGATTATTTTTTACTCTTCCCTCTTAACTAAGGTACCTTTCTGTGGTGCATATTCTTTCTCAAAATGTTTATGAGTGCTTGCTAACACCATGCTGTTTTCATCCTCAACTCTTAGGTTGAGATCAACAGCAGTGGTTAGCTGTCTTATGCCCACAGGGCACTTAGATAGCTTTCTGGATCTGCACTTTACTCCCCTAGGTACAGTCTACTAGTCCACTCTTGCCTGGTCAGGCTTGGCCTTATACAAAACCATGTGCGGACATCCCCTTTTGTTCCTTATTCTCGTGAGCAGTACGCAAACTAAAATTCATGCTCAAAGTGCACATTCTTGGGCAGTTTTGAAATCTATGAGAACAGAACCAACCCCTACTTGCACACCATGGTTTTAGGGGACCAGTGAAAGCAAATTCTGAAAGTGGCATCAGAGCACAGCTCACCAGCCTTCTCTCCTTGCTTTTCCCGCAAAACACTGCAGCAAGCTAACAAATACTTGGTACATCTGCAGCAAGTTCACAGATTATTCATGTAATGCTCACAGTTTAACAGGGGTAACCTAAACTACAGAGAACGATGTATTTTGGGGCAAGGAAGGCTGGATTTCTGTGCAATATATACGCACCTGCACTTCCACACCTATTTCTTTACATGTGACAACAACAATTCTAAATGGGATAGATTCAACTATTTGAATGAATGGAAAAGCTAAGCTCCAGAACTAGGGACAGCCAGAGCTGATTCTCTGCACTCTGCTCAGGCCATGAAGTCATATATGCATACCTATCCACTTCAGAGATATTGCTGTCTGTCTGACAGCAGTTGACTGCTAGCGTTTGACTTCATCAGGCAGAAGGAGATGAATCCATATGAATCCTCCCCAGATGCTGTGAGGACTCCCTTCTGCACAGGGAGCCATGGCATAAAGAAGACACAGCTACTCTGACACCTATATGGACAAGCCCACTATAAATTTAAAAGGCATACAAATGCCTACATACACACCCAGATTAACTGCACATTCACGGAAGTATATTGGCTGAATGGAAATGATCAAAAAGCAGCACTCTATTTTTTGTATCTGGCTCTTCCAGAAGAGGTCTCGAAATAAATGGCGTCCTTACATTCCATGTGGACCACAAAGGTAGTTAGCCTCTTTTGTCAAAACTGAGATTTATCAGCAGGCACAATCTCTCTCAGCTGTGTCACTGGTCACCATTTCCTAGAACTGACAACTGGTGCCTGGTTTTACCATCAATCAACTTTCCTATTCTGTGGTCTCCATGCTGCTCATATGCATAACTGAAGTGTCTGCCTGAGAGATGTAACCCTGCATCCCTCCCTGCACATAGTGTAAAGCCCTTTGTACTCAGAGCTGAAACCTCTACTATATAAAGCATTTTGAGTCATGTGCTGCTACTGCAGTTTGTGTGTCTTCAGTTGCTATTTGCTGTGCATGGATACTGATATTGAGCCTCACACAACATCACTGTAGCACCAATCTACTGCTAAATGCTCTCAAAAATAAAGACATTTCTAGACATTGTTACTTTGCTTTGAGTCTCTGGAAACCTTTGTCCTGAACATTACACCATGCAGACAGTCTAAATGGTCAGAACTACAGTAAATATGTCCTTCTATGTTTCGTTAATAAACCATAGCACAGTCATTCCCTGGTATAATGTTAAGGGGAGCATCAGGCTGTCCCTGGGGAAGGGAGAAGGAGAGGCCAGTCCAGATTCTTAAACAGACTTTTCTACTGCAAACTACCTGAGGGAGAAGACACTTGTATTCTCTGACAAGTAATGACTAAATCTGAAAAACTGCCTTCAGGCATATGTTTTAACTGCCAAATTTTGTCCATTTCAAAGTGATCACATGAGAAGTAGTAGGAATCCCGTTTGTTCACAAGCTTCAAGTGAATAACAAACCTCTAAATTAGTGCCATCAGTGGCACAAATTTCAGTTGTGCCTTGAACAAAACCTGTCCTGAAGGAGGATGAGTAACCAACTGTTGAAATCAGTCTGCATTTCAAATAAGATGTTGCCTTCTGCCCACATTAGCCTGGAGTGATAGAGCTTTATGGAAAGTATGTTTCCAGAACAAGCATTTGTGTCCAAAATATCTCTGCATGCTTCTTGGTGCAGCTCTGCCAGGGGACTTCTGCAGAGATTGTTTTGATTGCTGTGCTTCTCTGAACTTGTGAGACAGCATGCAGCCCAAAGCAGCTAAACCAGATGACTTGTTTTGGAGCTAGAGTGGAAACTCTTGACTGAAAAACAGTAGAGCAGATACAGACAGATGATGAACAGCTCTCCCATGTAATAAGAATACTCTTAATTCCTTAATCCTAAAGTATTTAGAACAAAATGAAGCAAAATCATATTAATACACAAACTGCCACTCAAGCATGTGAATATATGATTATAAAAATGACCTGTCAGCTTTCATTCTGAAGATTTTAATGTGGTGGAAAGTCTGCTGAAATCTATGTGGAATGCAAATAAATTCCAGTTGTCCATGTAGCTCTGGGACAATCCAAGAGTCATGAATTCAAATAAAGTCAAATACCTTGAGAGTTTTAGAACCAAAGGATATGTCTGACATCCGGGTAATCCGAAATTTGGTTACACTAATTCTGAACCATCTGAGATTACCATAGTGCTGTATTACCAACTTGTCTATTATGGATTTACAGTATTATCAAATTCAGGCTCTTGCAATCAGAGATACAGTCCATCCACCTCTGCCAGAAGAGAAAGCAGCTGCTTTTTTGATAAAAGACCTGTCATACATACTGATTTTACTATACTGGATTGCAAGTTTTTGGCAGGGACTGATCTTCATTGGCTTCACTAAAATTCTCAGAGCAATTACTACACGTATCAAAACTCTCCAAATGGGAGACCAGAATATTATAAGTGATTCAACAATTTTTCCAGGGAATTATATTGCCTCAGTTACCTAGAAGGTCAAAATAAATTATAATAACAGTCTCCCATGGCCTTAAAATTTATTAAATATAAATAAATCTAGAAATCAGTGCAGTTAGAGAGAGGAGATGAACCACATTTTCAGTGAAGTTGTTTTTTATAACAAGTAAGCTGGAATTCACATTGTACTCATCAGGTTGTTTTAGCCACACAGAGAAAAGCAAGAATCCTTTTAGACATCCTAAATCAAAATTCAAGAAGTTTGCTTTGGCAATTTGTAGTGACATTCTGTTTAGAAATTTATCCAGCTTCATTTTATGAGAGAGAAAAATCTCTGAATGAAACTCTGCATTTTGGGGTTAAACAAAATGCCTGTTGACTCTCTTCAACAACACTTTTCCAACTTCCCGGTTTGCCTGTGACTGAAAACCCAATTGATCCTACAGGCAGACTATAAGAAGACACAGTTTCTTAGTGAAATCTGAAATTTGTTCTCAGGAGCACATCCTGACAGAGCACAGCAGTACCATGAAAGCACGCACAGCCACATGCTGATGAACCTCTGATTGCAGCCTCAGCAAGAGACAACAGGGATGTGTGGTATCCAGTCCATCACACATGCCCTTTCAATTTGAGAATGCAAGGCAACTGATGACCTTAGACTGTATGAAATGGAAATACATTTAATCTCTACTGTGTTTCTACCTTACTGACCCTCAGATATAGGAGAACAGGATTGAGACCATAAGTACTTATACTCTTTTTCTTTTCTGTTGAAAAAAACCCAAGAGCTTTAACTTCTATAGAAAATCTTGGGTTGTATTTTTTTAATTCATCATGGTGTTTATTAGATAAATAAGTAATACTGACACTAATTATCATACGGGACTGCAAACCACTTGTCTGCTTCAGGAAGCTCAGATAGTCCTCTTTTAAATTGCCATCCTACTGCAAAACCATTTACAGCCTTAGTAAGTGGGACTCCTGTCTACCTCCCAATAAAAGAAAAAATATATACATAGGCAATACCTCTCCACCTAAGCTGTTTGAAAAACTGATCTCTTCTGTGTCCTGTCTGATAGACACAATAATGGAAGTCTGTGAAAAACATGACAAAATTGCACACAGATAGACAGACCCACAACAGAGCACGTTAAACAGCTGCTAAACCTATAGAAGTCACACTGTTTCCTGCACTGATTGTTTGAGGATCTGAGCTTATTGAAGCCAGGGTGATTTGGAACAGCTTAGAGAGGAACTATTGACTGAAGAGCCCTTTTGTATGGAAAACCATTGTTCAGTAAAATTTTATGACTTCACAGCTCTTTAACAAGAGGAATTTTAACAAGGAAAGTTTCCTTCGAGGTTTCTTTATGAAGTGGGTGAGCTGAGTTCCCCATTTCTCCACAGATTAAGCTCTGTTCTAAGAAGCTTTCTCATCTTTCACCTACTGGAAAAAACAAAAGGCATAGCCTGGGTTTAGCAGTGCAAGCCCCTCATCATGAATCAATCCCACCCACCTAAAAAGAGGAAGAAGAATTTCCAGCATAATTATTATTAAAGTTGTGATGATTTTTAGAGGAGCTGCTGGTGGTGACCAGGGTATCTCCTCTGGCTAACAGTTACATTATTGGGAATCTCCAGGCCCCGGGGCATTTGCTAGCAAGAAAGGCTTCAAGTTTCTCTTCAGCGTAGTGTCTTTCCAACAGGGGGCAGAAGGGGCGACTAATGCTTTCACTACAGTGTCACCTGGGGGCTTGTCTTGCATAGCATTCAACGATCCAGAGGTAAAGGGTCTTTCACCAGATGCAAAAAGTGAGAAGACTAGGGCTACCAAAACACACTATGAAATATACTCTGGGTGCATGTGTGCATTCTCTTGACTCATCCCATTGCTGAGAGGAGGTTACACTCTGTGGCAGGGCTTCCTTCAGTGGCTTGTCCCCAGACGGCAATCCAGCAGTAACAATGGCGCAGTATCATGTGCATAGTAGCACTCATTCAGTATTTCTGATGCTGCAGCATTAGCCCTGAAGCATATTGAAGGAGAAGCAGATACCAAAATATGTAGACATCAAAAGTACTCTCATTACATTCCTAAGTCTTATTAAAATCCACTGTAATCCTCCTTGCCAGGACTTTTCTGCCAGACTATCATTCATGATCTTTACAACCCATACTCATAAACCTGAAGAATTATGTTTCATCTCACATTAGATTTTAAACGCCATTTCTAAAATGCTGTTCTGTGTCAGGACCCACCCAGGACACTGTACGATGAGAAACTGAAGTGTAACTTTTTATTGTACTTTCAAAATGTACCTAAATGGAGGCCAAAAGACTTTTATGCTTCTAAAAGCATAAAAATATTCTGAAGTACTGTGTTCCAATGGGACGTATTTTTCTTAGAGCTGTCCTCCTTCTCCAGTGCCAGAGACATTTTCCTGATCATGCGTCCTTTATGCTTCACACTGTTTTTTTTCCACTGACTCAAGGAAACTTCATGTTAATTAGCATAAGCCAAGGTCAAAGCAGAGGACATGAGTGAGCCTATCCTAAAGCTTCACGCTTTGTAAATTGCATCGTTGTAGGATTTATTCTCCCCATTTTTTCCAGTGTTTGGACTTGATAGGAAAGCCTAATGGTCTCAAAAGAAAAAGCTGCATCTTGAAAGGCAACAATTGCTCCCTATGTGGTATTGAACTCCCACAACTACAAATTGATGTCAGTGCATCACGCAGCCAGCTGTGGGAGGGAGGGCAGCTAGAAACACACCTCGGGGACAAATGTCATTTGTCTGTCATTTCCCTAGTAAAGCACCATACAGAATCTTGTCTCAACTGAACAGTGAAATGGCAGGTCCAGTGGCACGCCCTTTTTTTTTTCCCGCAAATCGCACAGGTATTTAGAGTAGCACCACAGAAAATATTCAAAATACTGTGAACTTATTTCCTTTCTCTGGCATTGGAAGCTCTGGGCTCTATCAGCAGAGTGGAAATCTCACAGAAACTCACCTGTGATTCCCTGCTATGTGGGGAGGCTCCCTAATACCTTTGCACAGGGAGCCATGGCAGCTACAGCAGCTTCCCCGTATGCTTGCACCAGATCTGCAGCTGCAGCTCCAGTCGTTTTGAACTCCTGGTTTGATAAGTGCTGCTGTGGTTACTGTGCTCGATGTGTGGTCTGGAAGGGAAGAGGTTCTTCCTTGGGAGACAGCAGCACAAGTTCTGCGCACTTCAAGCAGGACGGCATGGAGCTGCTGTAGTGTCATCTCACTTTTGTACATGGGGGGGGAAGCTGCCTTATTTGGGTCACTTCTATATTTATTATTGTCAGAATTATACTTTTAGACACTTTCATCCTTTATACAGCTGTCTGTGCTGTGACAGCCTTCAAGAGTGGGTATGAGCTTTACGACTTATAGAGTGCCAGGAATGTGAATGGTGCCACAAATATAATAGGTGGTCCCTGCAGTTTACTATCAGATCAAAGGTATCATTACAGTAGCAGCAACAGAGAGCTGAATTTCAAAGATTAGCAGCCCAACCACTTCTTTAATATTGTTATGTCTGAACTTGACGCTTTTGATAAGCAAGTATTTTGCCCAGCAACATCTCCTTACTTTCTTCTATCAGAGTAAAATAACTGTCACATTTCCAAAACCTCACGGATCAATACTGCACTTTTAAAGGAAATGATGGGAGAAAGGCAAATGGGATATATAAGAATTGCAGCACCGTTACAGCCAGGTGCATGAGAATATTTATTACTTTAAAACAGCTGAAAATAATTTGTGAATATGCAAGATGTGTACATGAATAATTTTGTGTCTGCTTGGTAATAAAAACCAAACAGCATTATAAATGACCTGACAGTCTCATAGCATTCATGTCATGCATGTGTGTTGGGGGGGAGATATGACATATGTTTCACACATACTTTATTCCTGTGAATGCTAAAATGTCTAGTCCCCCAGCAACACACGGGCCCACGTGTATATTCAGAAGTGGAAAAGGACTAACTTGGCCCTGAGACTGCTTGGGCTTACCCAGGTGTTACCCTGACCTCCATGCTGAAGTGTAGATTTCCCTACCTACATGAAGGCTACAGGTGATGCTGTGGGACCCATCAGGACCATCACCCCAGCTGGGTGAAAGCAGATTACCCCTGGTGTACGTGTGGCTGGAGGAACTCTACGTTTCTCCTGAATTATACCACCAGAGTGGAGTTACCGAAGGTGAAATAAGCTGAATTCCAGTTTTGCATGCATAGGCTGTGTCACTCTCTCTGGCCAGGCTCACAATAGCCTGGTCAGTGATGGAGCAAGGGAGAGCACCTCATCCCCCAGAGGGGCTGGCCAGTCGCCTTTCATCAACTTACATGGCCCAGTCTTATATCGCTCAGGGACAGGGTCAGCAGCACAGTTCCTGACCACCAAGGCACAAGAGTAGTCTTGTGAGGAAGAGGAGGAGGAATGCCCTGGCTGGGTGCCAGCCCTGGGCGCAGCAGGAAAGCAGGCAATGACACCCAGGGCAGGAGGGCAACACCTCAGATCCCGTGAGAGGCTGTACCTGCTCGTCCCACTGCTTCCCTGGGGAGGGAAGAGACATCCCACAACAGGAATGAAGGTTTCAGATGAAGGTCGTTGATGATGAAAAAGGAGAGGGCCAAATCCATGCACTGGACCAGCTTTAAAGCAGAAGTCAGCCACCCTCAGCATAGGCATGAATGCATCAGCTGAATGTCTACAGTGACTCAACGGTATGAAAATGCACTGAATAAGCAGTTATCACCTTCTTGTTGTGTTTGTGAGCACCCTCACTGTATCAGACAGTGCTGGGTGCCCTTTCCTTCAGAGAAAAGGTAGTAAATTACTTCACATTTAAATGGGATTAAGAATATGACCACTGCAAAAACTACACAGCACCTGGGAGAGCCACAGGTTGTCTCTCTATAGGGTCATTAAGGAGCATCTAAGAAAAGCAAACCTGTTGCTGTTGTTAAGAAAAGGTCTGCATCTACACTGAAGACAAAATAAATAAAATTTGGGGAAAAAAAATTGAAAATACATTGATTTTCATTTTCAGTATGAAGCCTGTAACATTGCAGGATATTAAAAAAAAAAAAAAAAAAAAAGTAAGAGATGGCTGAGAGTGCATCTTTTAGAAACACCAAAGCAAATGGTTACCTGTGCCTGTTGTCCACAAGCATATAAATTCATTATACTAACAGTTGTGTTGATGTAGCTGTGATGATACAAGGATAAAAGCAATCAACGTTTGTCGTGAGAGGCAGTATCTTTTAGGACATGAAGAACGGCATACGTGCCTGTAAGATAGCCTGTTTTTCCCAAGTATAACAGTCAATCTAATAAAGGACATTATATCTCCTGACAAATTTTGCCTCATTCTTATCACACTGTGCAGTTGTCTGTCTTTCTGCCAGACTTGCTTACACTTAAAAAAAAGTTGTTTGTGTACAACATTTCTTTAAAATTGCTTTAATATTATCCCAAAAGACAGGCGGGCTGGGAAAGAGAGGAGGATGTTCCTCTGCTATAGCATCTTTCTCTCCCAACAAACCATCACAAGTCATTTATTAGCAATGGATTTGTCTGGACTGAAACTGCTGGAAACAAACTAAAACAATAGATTCAGAGTACAACATGTTGTTCATGTGCTTGCCATATGCCTATGTTGCAAGCCCTGCCAGGTCCACACACAGTTATTCAATATTGAAAGAATATTATTCAACTTTTACTGAAATCCTCTGTGATTTCATCAGTAAGATGGGTTTCTGTAATCCAGATGGGATCAGTGACACGGCTTAATAACAGAGGCAGCTCTGGAAATCAAGGTGATTATCAATGTACGGGCCACCCAGTCTGTGCCATTCATGGGGATCTGCCAAACAGAACAGGAAGAGAAGCTGGCATCTACTGTGTATCAGCAGCAGAGGCATTTTGTCACTTTATTTATTGATCTATTTATTGATTTATGATGTGGGTGGAGCTTTGGGGGAAGAAAGCTGCCTTTTAAAACCTGGTTCTATAAAATCAGCATGTGAGGATAGTTAGACACTGTTCTGCAAACATTTGTGTCAGACACCAAGAGCTTCTGCTGTTTTTTTGTACAGAATACGTCATTAAACATCCTCCTTTTCAAAATTGTTGCTGTTCTGGAAATAAAGCAGAATGCATTTTGTTTATCCATTCTGAGCAACTCATATATTGTATTTGGGTGCAAGTGGTTAAGCATGATATACATAAAACATCTTCTGAAGCTTTTAGTCATTACAGTCTGGAGAACTTCCTTACCAAAATATTTCAAGTTCTAATTAAAACTGAAGGCCTACTGCATTGTCTTGCAGGAAAACAACCTCAGAAGAGTGACTGGAAGAAATAAATTTAGAAACAATATGGAGTTACTGTAAACTATCAAAATTAGGAGACATAAACATGAAATTGCCCTAATGCTGTCACAGCCGTACACCCAAACAGCACATCTCACTGTCTCACACCTCAAAGCCCTATTTCTCAAAAATGCAGAATTACATCTGTTGTCATGCCACAGGAGAACCTGCTGAGGGGGGTAGTCCACACATCTCCTTGGAGACAGCAGCAAGGGACACGTAACCTCCAACTCTTTCCCATTGTGTGACTGAAGTCATGGTTGCGACATACACCAAAACCGCAGAGAAGGAGAAAGAAGAAATGGGATGCGCCTGGGTTTTGGCCACCGATGGCCACATACTTCCAGCCATGTGACAGGGAGGAGTTTCAGGACCATTAGGAGTAAGACTGGCCAGGAAGGAGCTGCTAGAGCAACTCTACAAGCCTGCAGCCTTGTGGAGAAGCAATAAGACAGACAGTAGTAACTGAGATGTTTATAAATTTTGATTGCTCTCAAATCACAGGAGCCAGAAACAAATGATCTTGCCTGTTAATGCTTCTTCAGTTTCCTGTTACAGAAACTCCATCTATTTGCCCTTGGGCATTAGGCATTTGCATCACAAGCTGACTTCCATCTTCATGCCTATTTCCTTTGCTCTCCTAGATTCTTGTTCTAGTCCCTCAACTGCAACGTATTCCTCATCTTTCTGCCTGCAGCCCTTATCCCTAGGTTGTCCCACTGAAGGCTGTGTCCAGAGTTCACATCTACCAGGCATATCTCCAAGCCCCTTTTGAAAACAGGCCCACTTCTTCGCCTGCTAATCTCTCATCCCTCTCCCTAGCCAACTCCTGTCACCAGATTCCCTTCTTCTCCACCAGATGCCTTCCCATCATGCATATTCTTTCTTCAGTAGAAGACTCACTCTCTTTCCGTGTGACCCAGACATATTGCTGCTGGAAAATATAGGAGAGAAGAGAGAAACTAGGTAAAGACAGGCCCTTGATTGAAGTTACAAATTGTTGGGTTCATGCTAGGAAAAAAAACCCAATCATTTATTTTCATTTTAAAGGGGCTTTAATTTTCCCAGATATTGGTCCCATCCAAAGATCAAAACAAGTTAAAGAAGTCAAGAAGACATTTCCCAGAATGATCTACCCATGTGTGTGAGATCAAGGAAACACAAGAAAAGAAGCAGACATAGCCCAAGCTGCAGCAAACCCTGGAGGACCAGTGGGACGGGCTCCTTCAGCTGGATAAACAGACTTGGATTCTTTACACTAAAATACCAGGGCATCAGGATTTACATGTTTAAAATAGATGTTATGCCCTCAGATGACTTAAAATAACTCAAGTTACAAGCTTTGCTTGTCTTGTAGCTCTCACATGGACTCAAAACTCCATTTACATTTTTAGAAAGTCAGCCCTGGACTCTTCAATTCAAGGTGATTTAGGTTGAAGTATGCTTAAATATTGCTGCTGAGAAGTCTGTGTGGGACTGTTTGGCTGTGCTGCTGAGGGCAGCACGAAGCCTTGCTCCACGTCCTTTGCAGCCCCTGACTGTGCCCAAAAAGCCCGCAAGCAACTTGCAGCTGCTGGCCTACCTGGGGAGTTCCAACCTCTCTCTACCTGCCAATGCGGAAATTCAGTTCCTTTTCCAGCCTACTTCTTTTCCCTATTTTTCATTCTCCCACTCTCTTGTGCAGTCTTCTGTCACTGTCCCCCTGCACATGAGGAAGAATGCCATTCTGATCACATGTGAGAGATTTCCATTCTGTTTCAAGTGAAATCTCTGCTATTATCTTAAATCACCAGTGCTGCTCAGTTGATACACGTAGGCTGGAGAGTAGGGGATGGTGTGGATTAGAAAGAAGATGCAGGTGAAAACCCAGGCTAGAGTAAAAAAGGAGAGTAAATGCTCAGTTATGCTTCCACACTAAACCTTACTGGTCAAAGCAGAGCTAAAACCAAAGCCAGACAAACCACGAAGATTTAGTGACAGGTTAAAGCAGTCTGACATGCTGTAAATATTAGATGAATACAAGAGTAAATCTGTATCTGTAACTAAAAGGGCAATATAACCACCTTTGATCAGCAAGACGGTGTACAACATTCTTTCATGTTCTTCAAAGTCAGAAAGATATTTTATTTACCTAATGTCACTTATACTATTGTTTGCTCTCACCGAGTAAGATCTAGAAGTATTTCTGCTTGTGTGGAGCACAGTGAAAGATAAGAGCCCATAAAGCAGTCAGATGATACGAACCCTAGCCATATGTTAGCCTGTGGATAGGAACAGAACAACGCAGGGGATTTAGACCAAAGTCTGCAAGCAGAGCAGACATAAACCAGAACCAGGTGTGCCCCTATGGGCTGATCTCCTGTAGTGTTGATCCTTCTTCAATATTGTGTTGACATCAGTGGGCTTTTGGTGTGAGCATGCCCGGTTGGCTCTTTCGGAAGTTATTAATGTGGACGGCACGCTGTTGAGAGGTGTATGAAAGACAGGACTTTCTGCTGGATTGTCAGACTTTCCAGCTCAGCATGGAGCTGAAATGTGCTGTGGTCTGTGTATGGCTGGAGTCGGAACAAAGAGCGCGAGCTCTGGTGTCTTTACCTGGGTTTCACTGAGTGCTGGCTCAAGAAAAACACTCTTGGAATCAGCATTTGACCTGTTTTTCGATTTTTCCTTTTTTTTAAGTAATAAAGACTGTATATACTCTTGGAGAGATAAGTTGAATGAATGTGCGAATGGCATTAGAAGCAGCAAAATAAGGGTATGAAATAATACAGAAATCTGGCAGGGTTTTATTTTGAGGTCATAGTGCCCCCTTGCGGTAATGTGAGTTCAGAGAGCTGCAGGGCTCCCCGTAATTTTTAAGCTTATTTGCTTATACAGCAGCGTACGTAAAACCTGAAGATCTAATTTGTTCTCCTAACCCTGATTTGTTCTGCTCTTTTTGCGATTCGGCGCGCTCCTGAACAACTCCAGTTTCTGTAGATTTTGGCGACGCGCAGTGGGTATTCTTCCACGCACAAGCTGCAGTGATGTTGCCCCGTGTGTTGCAGTCACACGCTCCCGTAGCACCCCTCAGCGGTGAGGCCGCCTCTTGATCTCCTTCTTCCCGGGAGTTTCAGTCACCAGGCAATATTTCTGTGTTTCAGTAGGAGACAAGAAGAGGGAAGGCACAAAGGCATCTCCGCAGCGCTCACCCACTTCACCCTGCTCGCTCCCCCACAGGATGCTTCCTTGCCATGCCTGGGTCTGCCCAGGAGTGAGGCCAACATACACCTCCTTCCCAAAAAGTGGATAAGTGGTCCTGGCCTATATTAGCAATCAGGATCTTAATTTCAATAACAGCAGTTTAGCATTCAGTAAGAGGTATCCATTTGTCAGATTAACACTATCAGTCCCTTCCCTGCAAGAAATTTGTGCTACCTCAAATGCCCTATTAGGATGGAGTAACTAAATAAACTGAATTACACCACCATACTTTTGCTTGAAATACAATATGCAGACTAGGCAGATGATGTCTGTTTTTCTGCAGACTCATTCTGTCTTATTAGGGATCGAGACAAAGTCCACTGAGGCCACTGGACATCTTTCTTCTTGCCTTGCTTTCCATGCTGGTAGATCAGTACTTTCTGAAGCATACTTGTAGAAGTTGGCCTAGTCTGCTCAGGGGAATTCAAGCATCTATAACATATGCTGCATCTTTTCTCTTCAAGAAGTTATTTTAGGCTGTATGTTCTTTTGGGCAAGAATCAAATTTTCCAGCACTTGCAGTGTTAAAATACTCTAAATCATTAAACAGCAGTAATATTAACCAGCCATGCCCACAGTTTTGTTGCTAGTCTTCCGAGAAAATGGCTTCATTTCTGATGTGGGATGCATGTTCTTGTCTCCAAGGAGGGACACTTTGCCCCAGAGACCATAATGATCACCTCTGACCGCATACTGAGTCTGTGCCAGCGTCAGTCTTCAGCCTAGACCACTTTCCTCCTACTGCTCCAGCTCAAGCACTTGAGTCACCCCTCTCTCCCCCTCACTCCCAAGTGTGCTAAAGTCTGTTAGCAAAACTGCCTTTGACTTCTTTCTTCCCTTTGCCAAGTATTTTTGCACTAATATGTTTTTACCATTATTTCTTTCCACTAGTTACTTATATTGTAAATTCTAGGTCACATAGAATGTCTGTTCTAAGACAGTGAGCAGATCTTTGGTGTCCATTTATTTAATTTTCATGGAGTATTCACTGAAGATATTTCCCCAGCACAAACTCCCACTGTGCTCACGATGTACCAAGGTCTTGCATCAGGAGGACATCTCCTTCTAGGTCAGAGCATTTCAGCAGCCTCTCTTTGTACTGAAATAGGCCTGCCTTTATCATTTCAGACAGTAGCAAGTGTCATTATTCGGCCACACATACTTTTGCCAACCTTGAAATTTCCAAAAGGTTCTGAGGGAAAGCCCAATAGTTTTTTCATCTGTACACAGGGAATAACAATCCTAGTTGCCTCGATACTTCAGGGAGGTACAAACTGCAGTAGGTCTACCTCCAGTAGATTTTACACTCTCCCCTTGCGCTAGCAAAGCTATCAAGTTGGGACTTCGGCGTGAAAAGCTGTGTTTGATCTTGCTCCCTGCTCCTTCTCTCTGTACCATGCAGCTCTGAAGTTTGCAGAGTGGTGGAGGGAAGAGAAGGGGAGAGAGGAATGTAATAGCCCTCTTGGGCTGACTGCCTTTCCTGTGCTTTTCTTTACTGCGCAAGTAGCCAGTAACATTATCTGGACTTTTTTTTCATTCAGCTTTCTTTCTTGGCAAAAAAAAAAAAAATTTGGAGAGGCAGAACTGTTTCACAGGTTGTGTCTTTTTTGGTCCCATTGCGGCAGTTTTTCATGACAAATGCAGAGATTCACCTACATTTGAAACATCAGGAAAAGTTTAGATAGTTTAGTTTGAAACGTGCTTTATATAAACATTTCAGTTACTCTTGGTTTTAATCATTTCTGAAAGGTTAAAATACACCAAAATCAACATGGGAGACTTTGGTCAGAAGTGTATTTTGTTAGCACTCTACTTTCTCAACTTGCTGAGTAAGCTGGCCAGGACTTGAATGTAAATCATACATACTGTTCCAAAATGGGGACCTAAGCATGTAAGCATGGATCTAGGTGCCTAGCTTTAATAATCAAGACTGAAAATGTGGTTTAGAAAGCTCTTATTGTCTCCTGACTGTCCCAGGAGATGCAGAGGGATGTCAAGGGGCAGTTTATACCAGATGTCTGCCATGCTTCTGCTGCAGCCACGGACAGTGACTGATAGTCTGCCTCGCTTTGGAAAACTCTTAGTCGTAATGTTGAACTCTGCCTTTACCCCCAGAAACCCAGGTGTACCAAAATATATGCTACCATGGCATGCATAGGGTCTGCAAGTATGCTCTTAACTGAGAAAGCTCTTTAAAAGATAAAAAAAAAAAAAAGGACAGATGACCCTTTACAGACAGATTATGATTAATTCACGATTTTTGAAATGCCATTACAATGGGAAGATGGCTGGACACAGCAGAATAGCCAAGGAGAGCATTTGCAGCCTCTGTCTTTCCGCTGTGTTTTAGGAGGACTGACATTTTCTGAAGGGCATACTGCAGTCATTTCAAGGCCGAGTCCAAGCTGCTCCCTCAGCAAAGCACTCCTCATTCCTACAGCTCTTTCATGCTGTTACCACATACCAGTATATCACAAATAAATTTTTCCGGCAAGCTGCCACATCAAATTCTTTCTCTTGTGGGTGGTCCTTGAGAACAGTAGGGTCCTGTCTGTATTACCAGTCTTGATAACAGACTGTTTACAACATTAGGATTCAATGGTTTAGATTTTTTTCCCCTGCTGTAAATTGCTTGTCTAGACAGATTCGGAGCTCCAATCTTTGCAAAAGCAAGGCTTTTACTCAGCTACTGATGTAATCCACTGATTAAGTACATCATATTGTTAAATGCAATCTTGCACCGCATAGTTCACATTTTCCTTAATCTAATAGTGTTGCAGACTGACTAACTACATTTTTTTCTTTAGTAATTGTCTCCTTTACCTGAACATCGGGATAGTTCAATAACTGAAATCTATGTGAGTCAAAGATTTGCTGTTTGCATCCCACAGCTGCAAATTTGTTTAGCTTGGAACCTCTTTACTCAACAAGCAGTGATCTGGGGGGAAAAAAAGGTAAGACAAAAGAGTCAAAATAAAAAAAAAAAACAAACAACAAACTCACAACTCTATACTGGCCTACGCATTCAAAAACCTTAGTGAATGAAGTTCAAAAAGATCTGATTTTCTGTGAACTGGGGCCCTTATTGAACCCCAGCTTCAAGGGAACACAAGCCACTAACACTTTGGCATCATGTCTGGGTGATCACACACATGTATACACACAAGTGCTAAACAGGGATATGTAATCAGCACAAGCAACTGAAAAAAAGAAAATGAGATTCTTAAACTGTGTTGCTTTTTGTGTTATGAAGTACTTTCAGACCCTATTTGCTTCTTTTCATAGATCCAGTGCTTTTCTCTCTAGCTTCCTTCTGCTCACTGATCACTCAGAAAAATAGCAGTGGTTTAGTTCCCTGCAGAAAAAATCCCCAAATAAGCCCTTTTTGGGAACAACTGTGGGTACAACACACTCCTGAATAGCCTGCCATCCTGCGCCCTTAACACTTTTGCATCACCATCAGTTTGGTAATTGTCTCACGTCCCCCAAAAAAATGATGGCTCCTCAACCTTCCTGGCATCTGGCCTGTGAGGAAGGTGGCCATAGCCAAGAACCTTGTGCCACAAAGCCACCAGAGCTGAGGGGAACTGAAACTGATGGTGGCCTTCCCATGGCAATGGGGTCTGCAGGGAGGTTTGGGGGGTTTTTCCACTGCATGGCCCCTGCTGGGGCCAAAATTGGCATACAGTGGATAGACAGTTGCTGGATTGGCCTCAAGAAGCATGGGCCTCACTAGATGGAGTTCTTCTTCCAGCTGAAAGGGACCATGAAATGAGGTGTCCTGTTGCTTGGGGCCAGTTACTCTTCAATATCTTCATCAATGACACAGACAGTCAGATTGAGTGTCCCCTCAGCAAATTTGTGGATGACACCAAGCTGGGTGCTGCAGTTGACACGCTTGAGGGAAGGGATGCCATCCAGAGGGACCTTGACAGGCTCGAGGGGCAGGACAATGTGAATGCCATGAAGTTCAAGAAGGCCAAGTGCAAGGTCATGCACCTGGGTCAGGGCAGTCCCCAGTATCAATACAGACTGGAGGATGAGTGGATTAAGAATAGTTCTGCAGAGAAGGACTTGGGGATATTAGTAGATGAAAAAATTACATATAAGCCAGCAATGCATGCTTGCAGACTAGAAAGCCAACCATATCCTGGCCTGCATAAAAAGTAGCGTGGCCAGCAGGTCAAGGAAGGGGATTGTCCCCCTCTACTCTTCTCTTGTGAGACCCCACCTGGAGTTTTGTGTCTAGCTCTGTGAAGGACATGGGCCTGTTGTAGCAGGTCAAGAGGGACATGAAAATGATCAGAGCACCTCTCCTACGAAGAAAGGCTGAGAGAGCTGGGGTTGTTCAGCCTAGAGAAGAGAAGGCTCTGTGGAGACGCTGTTGCCACCTTTCAATACATAAAACAGTCTTATAAGATGGAGAGAGACTTTTTACTGGGGCTGTAGTGACAGGACAAGGGGCAATGGTTTTAAACTGAAAGCGGGTAGATTAGATATAAGGAAGATGGTGGTGCAACACTGGAACACGTTGCCCAGAGAAGCTGTGGATGCCTCGTCCTTGGAAATGTTCAAGGCCAGGCTGGACGGGGCTTTGAGCAACCTTGTCTAGTGAAAGATGTCCCTGCCCACGGCAGGGGGGTTGGACTAGATGATCTTTGAAGGTCCGTTCCAACCCAAACCATTCTGTGATTCTATGACCCTGGGGAATGGAGGCGTAACCCTGCATTTAGGGCCTGGAAGGCAGTTTTTCCTTAGACTTTCAGCTGCAGTCAGGGTATAAGCACATAAGCACAGCTGGTTTTGGCTCTAGGTGGTTAGCCATTATTTTCGTTAATTAATTTGATGATATTCAACTTTCCCAGCCCTGGGGCTCCCTGGCGGACCAGGAGTGCAGCTGGGGCTGAGGAGAGGTGTTTGTCCAGAGGTGATCCTCCTTCCTCTTGGCAGCATGGGGAAGGTGCTGTGCCTCTCCACACCTCTTCTTCCCACTCTGTAAAACAGTGGTAATACTGAACCTTCCACAAAGTCCACAGAGAGCCACCTCTCCAGTGTGCCGGTGTTTCTATTGTTATTAGCAATGTTTCACCACCAAACAGGAAATCCCATGTGGTGGGTGCTGAGGGAAGCAGAAGGCTCAACCTGCTGGTCCGCTCCTTCACCTTCTCCCAGGCAGGGAGTGCTGGGAAAAACTCTGCCATTTTCCCCCTTTGTTTCTATTTCCCCATCAACCAGGTCCAAGGCTAGCAGCAAGAGCAGGTGATACAACTTTTAAGCTGTTTGTTTGGCACTCTGAGGAGACACATGGCCTACAAAATGAAGGGGAAGGCACAGTCCCTTTTCCTCCAGGCTTATACACAGATGGCTGATCCACCCACCGACTCCTCTGAAAGGCCAAAGGGAGAGAAACCTCTCTCTGCAACCTTATACTAATGCATTATCAGGGAGAGCACACTAAAGATTGCAAGTCAGCAAGATCCCAGCCTGATATTGCGCAAATAAAGGGTGAAAAGGTCAAAACATGGCTGCCCTAACAGAGTGACCACGCAACAGCAGCAAGTAACAAGATCCTCCTGTTCCTCAAGAGAAACAAATCTATGCTGAGCTGATTGCTTAACTCCAGTAACAGCCTGCAAGACTCACGAGGCATGCACAACCCTAAACAAATGTGAGACAAGAAGTGTGGAAATGTCACTTGTCATAGATTACAGGACTTGTAAACCTTGGAAACCAAGCCTCCATTGCTCACTAATCTCTGCCTGTGCCAATGCTACTTATGTTCCTGGCATCCCTGTGACAGATAAGCCAGTTATTTGTCTTCAGTGGCAAACATACAGATGTTTTGCCACTGTAGGAAGGGTGAAAGGGTGTTCTCCAACCTGACTTAGGTAACTCATGTGAAAATCCGAGAGAAAGCAGGAGGCTGTGTAGCTATATTGTGTTATCATGACAAGCTGCGGGCAAGGGAGTCCTCAGTGTTTTCTGCTGCTGCCACTGAGCCCTCTACGTGACCCCACTTACTCGAGCAGAGCAGGAGCAGTCACTGCTTTGTAGGAGTTTCTTCACCCTGCTGGGACGACTCACACATGTAAACCAAATATGCAAAGAGCTGCCTGTGGGCAGGGCCTCGGTATGTGTTTGGCGCGGAGGAGCAAGGGAAGGAGATGTGCACTGCATTTCATGCTGCACCTGAGAATGTACTGCCTGAAAATTTGCATCCAGGGAGAAATGAGCACTTACACCAGTGGCAAACACAAACTCGGCGTTCCACACTCAAGCCTCCTGTTGAATGTGCATTTCCCCCAGGGACTTTAGCTTTTGGCCCACATGTAATATCTATCATATATTATGTTCCATACTTATTTGCTGTGCAGCTGCACAAATATCACACTTAGAAGAATACAGTTTAACCACTTGAAAACACAGTCTTTACGAAACCATTCCAATACCTTGCTTCTCAAACCCACAATGCTGAAATGTCCAGCACAGATGCCTCATTTTCACATCTGAATGTTTTCTATATTGGGTGTCAATATTCAGCAGCAGTTTTATTTGAAGAATTATTTTATATTAAGGGATGAAATACAAGAGGCCATAGAGAAATACAGAAGCCATTTAATTAAAAAGGCTATGAGATACGATGGAGTTTTAAGAAATATTCTAGAGTCATAGAAATAAATGGCTTCCTGTTCCAAAGAACACGTCGTCATTTGATGACAAGACAAAACCTGAGAAATTAGTTAGAAAACATTTTGAAAATACTGAACTGATTTTATACTCTAAGAGTCAGTGATACTTTTGCTCCTGAACCACAGAATTAATTTTAAAAAAACCTACTTTATCCACTGCTTTTGTTTCTAATGATGATTAAGAGCACCAAAAATAAATGCCTCCCTCACTCCTTCCTTAAAAACTAGCAGACCTATCTTGAAATATACACTTCCACATGCACAAACTGGAAGTTAAAACTTCTGCTTGCAGACCATTAAAACTAGTAGGCAAAATGTTCTCAGGTCCAGAGGTGATATTTATTAAGCTTTATCCCCTGCAGATGTAATTGCAGCTATTTTGTCTCAGGGGAACTCTGGAGAAAGTTTCTACACAGGGATGACATCCCAAGCCCACATGGCTGCTGCAACATTGCAGTGCCCCCACATCTCAACACTTTTTCTACTGTCCTTCAGGAGTATGGCTCAGATATTCTTTTTATTCAAAGACAGGATTTAACTTTCAGTATAGTCAAAAGACTTATTTAAAATCTCATCTCAACATGAAAATGATAATATTGACATTCACATAATTTTATCGAGATCCATGTTTGCATTTTCCTGAAAACACCATATGTATGCTATTATGTATGAATTGGAGCTTATCCTCTTAAGTATACATAAAATAAATGTTTGTGGGTTGTTTTTCTTTTTTTTTTTTTTTTTTGGAGGGGAGCACAGAAAAAGCATTGAAAATGTTAATTTCAAAGGTTAAAAAAAATCCAAACCAGAAATCTAAAATACTTACAGTATAGTAAAATATCACCATTTTAGGTGTGACCCAAGCCTTTTTTTAATGCTGGGGCTTAGCAAACTGGTCTCTAAGTGACCTACTTTTTCATCCCCAATTCTGACGTGAAAGAATGTAAGTGCATCAGCAGCTTCATTGAATTCAATGGAAGGACCTGGGAAGCTGTGTGAATAAGGTGATTTTTTACAACTGTTTGCAGACCTGGATCAAATCTGATTTTACTGTGTGAAAGATACATACCATTTTATGTATTACAATTTTCATTATTTCAGTTCAGAGATCTCAGTGCAATTCTTAGTTGTTCTTTTTGAGAATTACAGCAGTAAGTATAGGAGGCAAGTGCAGAAAGCTGGGAGCCTGTGGTGCTGTAAGTCTATGTGGTGTTGCCTATATATGTCATTAGCTTGAATGCAGCAGACAGGAATCTCTGGAGCCAGTAAGATACATTTTGTGATTCCTCTCCATCCTGTGTGGCAAAGATTACAGAGACTCTTCCTCACATTTGGCCAAAACCCACCAAAATGTACTTACTTTTATTAATAAGTACCTTAATATAGCTTTACAAAAAAAAACATTTTGGAATGCAAAAATAAAATAAACCTGCAAAATGAGAAGATGCATTAGAATTCCTGATTTTTAACGAACAGAAGTGCATCTGAATAAATAGACTAGAGTAGATTAGAGTAGTTCAGTCAGAAGGGAACTCCAAAAATCATCTAGTCCAACTGCCTGATCATTCCAGGGCTGACCAAAAGTTAAAGCGTATTATGAAGGACATTGTCCAGATGCCTCTTAAATACTGGCAGGCTTGGGACATTGACCACCTCTCTAAGGAGCCTGTTCCTGTGTGTGACCACCCTCTGATAAAGAAATGCTTCCTCATGTCCAGTCTAAACCTCCCCTAACGCAACTTTGAACTGTTACGATGTGTTCTGTCACTGGACCCCAGGGAGAAGAGCTCAGCACCTCCCTCTCCACTTCCTCCCCTCAGGAAGCTGTAGAGAGCAAGGAGGTCGCCCCTCAGCCTCCTTCTCTCCAAACTAGACAAACCCAGAGTCCTCAGCCGCTCCTCACAGGACATGCCTTCCAGCCCTTCCAACCAGCTTTGTTGCCCTCCTCTGGAAACATTCAAGTACCTTCACATCCTTCTTAAATTGTGGGGCCCAGAACTGCACACAGTGCTCAAGGTGAGGCTGCACCAAGGCTGAATACACTGGGACAATCCCCTCTTTTGACCAGCTGATTGTGCTGTGTTTGGTGCTCCCCAGGATGTGGTTGGCCCTCTTGGCTGCCAGGGCACACTGCTGACTCACATTGAGCCTGATGTCCACCAGCAGCCCCAGATCCCTTTCTGCAGGGCTGCTCTCCAGCCACTCTTCTCCCAGCTTATACTTGTGCCTGGTGTTACTCCATCCCAGATGCTGAACTCAGCATTTGGACACATTAAATTTCATGTCATTCATGATTGCCCCATGCTCTAATCTATCTAGATCCCTCTGCAATGCCTCTTGTCCTTAGGAGAATCAACAGCACCTCCCAGTTTGGTATCATCAGCAAACCTGCTAATGGTGCATTCAACTCCTGCATCCCAATCATTGATAAACATGTTGAACAGAACTGGCCCTAGAATTGAGACCTGAGGAACATCGCTGGTGAGCGGTTGACAGCCAGATGTAGCCCCATTCACAACAGCCCCTGGAGTCCTGCCCTTCAGCCAGCTCTTCACCCAATGCACCATGTACCTGCTCATCTCCCACTTGGACAACTTGTCCAGAAGGATGCTGTGAGGGACGGTATCAAAAGCATTACTAAATTCTAGAAAAACACATCCACCGCCTTCCCTTCATCAACTATGCAGGTGACCTTATTGTAGAAGGATATCAGTTTAGTTAAACAGGACTTTCCCTTTGTGAACCCATGTTGACAGTGCCTGATGATTGCATTGGCTTTGAAACACTTTTCAATAGCACCCAGTGTGATCTTCATAGGTATCTACAACCAAAAGGTTTGCCTTCTGGATTCATCCAGAAATGCAGAATTACTGCTTATCTTCTGCCTGTGCTCCTGCCTCCTCCAGCCCATATCAAATATTGCAGAGGATGAAGTCATCCACAGGCTTTGGACAGAAATACATTTTTTATGGTTGCAGACTTCTAAAGGTCCAGTGTGTACTTCACACCCTGAAAGCTTTCTTTTTTTCTTCTCATAGATTTCCTTGACTTTTCAGAAGAAACCAAAGACATAAAACACTGAGAGCATAAGAATACATTGTTTAATTATGAATATGAAATAAGCGTAAATATTTGTGGCCTCCAAGCTTATGTTAAAATAGTAACATAAATTTCTTAGAACATATCTAAGGCCCACAGAAGTCACTGGAAGAGGTCTAGCAAATTTAAAATTCCCATTTGGGAGGGGATGGAAATGAATTAGTTCATTAGATTCATTAGATCAAATCACTTGTCATTTGATAAATGATTTGGAAGGAGCTCAGACTCAAATTAATTTGATTCCTTCCACATTCACACACAGAGATAAACAGCGAAGTGCATCCTGCTGGGGTTCCCCATTGTACATCTTCTGAAAAAATTGACTCTGTTAGGGGTTCCTCCACCTCTTCTTCAGATAACTGGTAAATGCATGCAGGACTGCTTCTTGAAGTCCGTCGCTGTGGAATACCCATAAAGGGACAAACTGCAGGACGCATGCCTTCAGAATAAGCAAGCAACAACAATACAAAGGCAAAGGGTTACAGGAGTGTCTTGGAAGAAATTAACTGAGTGTTTAGAAAGGTCATAGAAAACAGTAAATGCAAAAGCTTTTACTTTATACTTTTAGTATGTATGTTTCTCTTAGAGGAAAATGTTCATTCCTCTTAGTTTTCTGCAAATCTGTTCTCGTCCCTACACTTTCATTAAATGCTCGTCGATAACAGCTGTCATGTATAAATATTTATTCTATTTAGTTAGCTGGGTATCCTAAGGAAATGATGTTTATGTGATAGCACAGTCTGTTTTTATGTCCTTTCCCTTCCCCACTAATAACTTTTGAATCTGCTGGCCAATTTCTGTGAAGTTGGGGTCTCAGGAATATTCCTAATAGGGTCATGAAAACAGGCAGCTGGAGAAAGGATAAATACTAACCAGATATCAAACTGAGCTCAGCTCAAGACACAAAAGTGGAGAAAGCCACACTGTTCTGATATCACTGTTCTTTACTTGTGTATTCCTCCCTTCATAGTTTACTGGTGCCATATTAGCCTTAGTAACCTATTCACTGTTTTCCCATTTGAAGTCCAACCTTAACGTCTCTGAAATCAAAAGAAACTGCTGAGCCCAGAGAGCCTTGGTTCAGCCTTTGGGACCTATTTACACACTATCAGATTCAATTACCAGCATTTCATGGGCTAAACATCCAAAGATCTCATCTCCAAAGGTGACATAATCCAATGATTCACTAACAAACTCTTCTGCCGTCTTTGTAATAAGACCCGGCTTTTGGTACATTGTCATCGGAGTAGAAACACCGTAAGGAGTCACTACCTAAAATAAGAAATCATAATAACGGTGTAATGTCATCTAACATTTAGATAAGGCCGTTCACTCTGCAGAACTTACAACATCTGAAAAATTGTAACAGATTTTGCAGTGGGTTAAGGCAGTCTGTGGAATAAGTTAATGGCACTACAGTGGAATAAGGAAAAAAGCCTATAGCTGCATAAAGGGAAGAGAGAAAGCTTTGACAGGGTCACGCAGCACTTCACCAAGGACAGCTACACTGTGCAGATTTAGGATCTCAGATATTCTTGAAGAATTTGCTAAAATGAAGGCAAATATGGCAAGATATAGCATCACCTGTATGATGATTCCCTTTGCCTTATACTCTGCTTGTAGTGCTTTGGAGAAAGTGCTTATAAAAGCCTAGAATAAAATAAATCAAAATAACATTAGCATAGGGAAGTAAATACTTTCACATATGCTCACAAATATGTGCAACAGGTCCTTAACAAAAATGGCCAAACATCATGCAACCTAAGGCACAGTGCAGTGGTGAAAAACATAGAAATGAACTTTTCAAGACACATTTTCTGCTGGTGCAAATGAGCAATGGGAAGATTGACTGTTTATCTGTGCCAGAAAAGACGGACCCTGGCATTGGTCCAAACCAGACATGAAACAAGTACTACTGCAGACTGGACTGAAAGCTTTGTCTCATTTTTGAAAATGCAGAGATATAAATGCCTGAGCCCCATTTATTCTAGCTATTGTCTCATGTGGCTCACATCTCTGGCTGACACCTGCTTTCCCAGTTCAAGGCTTACACTGCTGTTTCTCTTGCAATAAGAAGGGGAGTGAAATACAACTCATGCCTTCAGTGTATACGTATTAGCATAGCCTACAAGTACAGTTTTCAAAGTCATGTATTTGGGAATCTGGGGCGGGAGATGGGGGGTGTTGTATCTTCAACCTTTAGGGTTTATCTTTCTAAGTTTTTCTCCACACCATGAAGAATACACATATACTAACTTTATTGTGTGAAAGTTGAGTTTCTTTTAAGACTGGTTTTAGGAGTTAGATCTTTGAGAAATATTCAGAAAATCGACAACATTGGATTGCTCCTCTGTAATTGGAAATATATGTCCCACTAAGGAAAAAAAATGACAGTGTTTCAAAGCCATAATTTGACAGGTCTTACAATTTAAACACCAAGAGCGTGGTGATATTGCACGACACATCAATATGCTGACAAGTAAAATAGTTTCCTTTGAGGGCATTGCAAAAAAAGTCCACTTATAAAGAAACAAAGGTAAAAGATAGCCAAGAATGAAAGAAGTCAAAATAATACAACCAATGTACCATATCACTTTGAAATAATGTTAACTAAACTTTTTTAAAGAACTAAAATTGTCTGGTTTGAATGTAGTTCAAGTATTGGGAATGAGAAATGAGAATTTTCATTTCATCTCAATAACAATGGGAAACTTCTGTTATAAAGAGAAAAAGGAAATGGAAAACTAGAATTTCTTACCAAGAATAACTAGCTTTTTCTTACCAAGCTGAACTTTAGCTATGTTCAGGCAAATATTGTTAGCATTTTTAATTTGGAGCAAACCTGAGCTGAGCAAGTTGCTTTTGGAATTTCAATAAAAATCTTTCACTCCTCATTTTTATGAGCTCTGGGGTTTTAATTCAGAGTAAAATTTCAAAGTTAAATCTAGGAAGTCAGGCAACTCACCACCCACCTACCAGGAATTTTTTTCTTGGTTCCACAAGCAAAATCTAGCACTTTTGTGTGTCTGCAGTTTTGAGTAAACTAGCTAAGCCAGCCTGCTAAAAATCATCACTTCCTGGAACAAGGACGGACAGTGAGCATTGGTTTAATACTATTTCACCAAAGGCAAAAATGTTCCAATGATCAGACATACCTTCAGCTGATCTCATTTACATAGCTTCACTAATTTCCGGTTCTCAGGTAGTGCTCATTCACATCACTTCATTATTTCAGTGGAGCAACACAGATTTATGTCCTGAAACCTGGCCCTATATTACTGATGCAAACGCTTTGGTAAACACTTGATAGGGATTTCTTTATAAAGCAATGTGAATGACTTACCTTAGAAGCTGAGTACATTGTGTATAATGGACAAGGGAAAGTACCCAGACCAGAGGACAGATTCAGAATAAGACCTTTTTGTCTGAAATTTAATTTAAACAGTTACATTCAGCTTACATTTGACAGTATTATAGTAAAAGCCTGCACAAGCTGAAAACAACTTTTTTGCCCCTAGAAGGCACAGGTCTCCTATTATACTGTAGACTACACTTTCAAAAGACCCAATTTTCATACTTCAGTTAGGTGCAATTAAGTCTAAACCAGCTAGGAATAATGTCATAAGTAAAATTTAAACGCCTAGTGCAATCACAATCATGGGAACATTGTACAAGCTATTCTACATCTATCAGAGCAAAAACTGCCATCAGAGGAAAGATTTTATGCTCCTAAGTAATTGGTAGGTGCCCTTTGCTCATTAGCCGGCACATTCGTTTTCCTGCTCCATGCATCTATTGTTTTAGCTTCCCTATTCACAACTCCCTGTACAAATCACTAAAAACAATTCATTCAGCAGCAAGCAGGAAAAAAAAAAAAAAAGCTAGCCAAAACAATTAAATGGTAAGAGCTTATTTTGTTGCCAAAACAAAAAGCATGCACCATTCTCTGAAATGCAGCCGTTAACAATGTTTTCTAGAAACTCCATCTGAAGACCTCAACTTCTGGTTTAAGGACCCCCATGTCTAAAATACAGATTGTATCAAAAGAAAAGGGATCCTTAGTTGCGTAGCTGAATTCATCTCTCTAATGTAGTACGGGTATTTCCAGAGCTTGAAAACTACTATTCCCAGTACAGCTACCACTCTTAGCAGAATACCATGATATACTCAAATGCCATTTCTTGCCTAATTATACCTATCACATGCCATTTTATTTCTGCAACACTTGCATATTTTTACTGGACACAGACCTATATTTTATTTTTTCTGTCTTGTTCTACAGTTGACTGACAATTTGTGGCAGTTCCCATCATTCATTCACACAGCACTAACAGCAACAGAAGAAAATCTTACTGATTGACATACTGTTAAGTGCAGAAGTTAATAATGAAAAAGCACAGCTACCACTGAATAAACTGGAGGTAGCAGCTAAAACCTATTGAAAGTTCTAGAAAAAATTGTTTTTACCTTGGCTCCATTTGTTTCAGAATTAGTTTTGTCATCTGTAAGAAAAATATGTTAAAAACCCATATCCATTCTCCCTCTCTCCAATTGCATTTTTCAACTGATCTTGTTTTATTCACAAGCTTTCAACTTGCTCAAGCCCCAGCCATATGTATACAGTTCAAATAGCCAAAATATGGCACATTCAAAGCTTTGGAAAATATTTTAGAAATGCTAATGGCCTGCAAATCATTGAATTGCCAAAAAATTCCAAAGGTTAGTCTTCTAACTAGTGAAAGTCTTATGCTTATCCAAAGCTTTTCAACAGTATCTGAATTTCATCATTCTTCAATATGGAATTGTAATTGTAAGGAGAAAGTCATCTTCATAGTGATTTTGCATTTTTGCTTCTGCCTCTACCTGGATCAGAAATAGCAGAAAATCAAGAAAGGGAAACTTTTTATGCTACCGAGGAGAGCTTTAGAATAATTTTGATAGTAATTATTTAATCATCCCTTCTTATTTTAACAATAAACTTAATCACGTTTGTGATTTTTAAAGTGCAGTTAAATCCATTTTAAGTAAGAAATCTGCTTCTGTTTGTTGTGTTTGAAGAGAATTCTTGATAGTAAGCCTAAGTCCCTAGGGAATTCATACTCATACCATTGATTCTTTGTAAAAACACACGTAATGTGTGAATCTTCTCAGGATAAGAGTGTGACTTAACTGGTAAAGGGATGATGCAGCAAAGACTGATGCAGCTTAATTCAGTCCTTGTTATTTTTTTCAGTGGTGTCCTTGTGCACAACAGGATAGTAGGAGCAGTGTGGGGTTCACAAGCTTCATTTTCAGCAAGGATGATAATACAGGTGGGTCACATCAGCTTGGGTGAAGGGGAATTTCCAAGTAAAGTGGAGAATATGGGAAAAAGGTCCTGCTTTTTCAGTGCTGAAAATCCCACTAGCATCTGTGAGAGCCAGGAATACCTGGAGTTTGGGCATCCCAGTGCAAGAAGTGGTGACCAGGATCCTAGAAGGAATCAAGGGTAGGGAGGGGGAAACCCAAACAGATTTAAAGATTATGTGTACCTAAACATGAGGAAAGTTGATTAGAAGCATTCTTTGTGTTTTGGAGGAAGGTGAATGTTCATGAAAGACTGAAATGGACATGTTTGCAGCAGTGGGAGAAAGGAGTCCCCAGGCCCTGGTGAAGCAGAAGAGGTTGATTCCAAGGTATGTGTAAGGTGAGAAATGATAAAGGGAGACCCCTTTTGTATCCAGACTGAGAGCGTACAAAATGCTTGCCTGTTTTTTTGGGAGGCATTTTCATATAGCATTCAGATATTTCTCTGCTTTTGATGTATAAATAGAATAAAACCTAGGCGCAGAAAGTTTACCAAAATACTTCACGGAAGGATTTGTTTCAATTCACTGATATTACCTGATTTATTATTTCAAGTCACTATGCAGCACTACAAATTTGGGACGTAAAGTTTGCTAGCCAAAGAAAGATGAACATCTGTTGATAATTTTCATGTCATGTTTAGGAAGACATTAGCCAAGGCTGAGATGAACTACAAAGCTCTTGTTCTGCTCTTGTTCATGCTAACATGCTGCTTGAGGACAGCAGAGCAATGCGAATCTTAATCAGAGGTGGAAAGCACGACACACTGGCTGTTCTTGTAAGGGAAGTAGCCAACCAAAATTAACATCAAGAGGCAACAATACAGAATAGGGGGTCAAGTCCTTGAGTTTCCGTCTTGCACTGATACCAAAATACATTTACAGAACAGAATTGTGTCAAAAATGCATGTACAGAGCAAAAGGTCAAACTGCAGATCTTCCTGTCCTGAAGATTTTAATTCTGAAACAAATCTCACTCTTTACGAAAACCAGTATGTTTCTTGCAAAATGTTTCAGCTGCAGTGTAAGGATGTGCCCCAACCAAGCAACTGTGTTAAAATGTTTCCAGTCAGCTCTGAACAAAATATTTCATAGGCAGTAGGAACAGATGGGGTTCTTAAATAAGGCTGGCATTCTGCTGAAAACTATCTGCGGAGAAATTAAATGAAGATACACAGGAAAGATAGTTGGTCACTCTTGTGCAAGACTAATTTTTTTCCAAAGAAATAATTACAGATATAACATGGATATGAGCGTGTTACATACATACCTTTGTAACAGAAATAATGTTGCAGTTGATGAGGTTCTGCAGGAAGAAAGAAAAGGGTGAGTTCATAGTTAACTTCAGAGAGTTTGTAGCTTATCCAGGTAACCGAGCTAGCAATTCTGACTGAAAAGCTTTCTGGTAAGGCAGTTGCTTTTAGGGCTACTTTGCACACCTCTGATCGTCACCAACTGTGCCTGTGATGTGGGACGCTCAAAGGCAAGTGAGCCCTGATTCATTTAATTTTAAACATGGCACTCGAATCTGCTCTGCACACCTGTGTTTTGCCTAGCCTTGCCTTTGTCCATGGCGAAACCCAGAAGGCAGGTGTCCAGGCAGGGATGGCACCAGCAAACCAGCCTGGATGCAGACAGACAGGAAATTATGGAGGTGCCGGGCTGAAACTGCGCAGCTCTCCATGACGGCGGCAGGCTTTCTGTGCAGCCAAAGCACTGCCGAGCAGAGAATCCTCCCAAGACCAGCAAACATGAGTTGTAGCAGCAGCAGAGGCGCTGCCATGCAGCTGCAGCTCTGAGGGAAGCAGCCTGCTTGGGGATCTCTGATTTGTAGTAGATGATGATATTGATAGTATATAGACTGAATGGATCCTGAGACAAGCGCTAGCAAGACACACATTTAGAAACTCTGGGTTTTTTTCACGGCTACTACTGTAGAGGTAAATAACAATACGGCAATGAAAAACTTGATCACAGCCTTAATGCTGTCAAACTATTCTACATGTGTAAATTAACTCCCCCCAAAAAGTAAACTGTGTTTAAACGAGGTTTATTTTTCAATTTTTTTCACATACTTAAGCAATGGTGTCCCAAAGAAAGTAGGCTTTAATGATACTAACAAGAATTGAACATTTCAGCTGTGGCTGTGACCAGGCTGGACCCCATTACACTACCCTTGAGCAGTGAACTGGGGGGCTGATCCCTGCTACAACCAGGATGGCTGCGCTCTCCCTCTGCTGCTGAGCACTTGCTGCAGGTTACCTGCAGGTTAGAATCTACCATTCTTTTTGTCTTGCAAGCTCTTCTGAGCACTAAAAACAAGGCAAAATATGCTCCTTCAGGCCCAGTTCTTTTCCCATTCAACCGAAAAAGTATGTTCTGATTGCAGCAGGGGCAGAATCTGTCCCTTGTTAAGTGGAATTACAGTTTCTCATTGTTATATTGGAAGTAGAAACCCACAGAGTAATCCTACCTCATCTATGTCTGGTCCATTAAGGAAACGGCATGGAAGAGGATTATGAAGCATTCCAACATTGTTAACTAATCAAAGGAAATATAACGATAAGAACCAAATCTAGACAAAGTACATATTTCTGCTAGTTAAACAAATGGATTCTCCTTGAGTCTCAGAAGCTTTTGAGCTCCATGTGAAGAGAAATGCTGTTTAGCGTTGAGTCTTGTTCTCACTGAAGTCATCAGTACTGATCAGTACTGACTTCAGGGAACAGAAAAACAGTCTGTTGCTACAGTTTGGGGTTTTGTTTGTTTGNCCCCCCAAAACACGTTTTCATTGTTGCTGTGTGGATCATACCAATTAGTGTTAGCCACAGGCTCATTTCAGATTGAATATAAGAATTGCACACAGCTGTAAAACAACCAATAGCAAAAATTAATTCCTTGAGGTCAAACAGGGAAGAAGTCACCCCACAAGACAGATGCTGCTTGTAAAGTGGCAGAAGAGGTTTCACAGTAAAGAAGCCGATGTACAGAGAAATGCGTAGACTTTGGAAAATCCTAATTCACTTTTAAAACTTCTTCATGATAACTAGTGCTCAAATGCATTAGGCAGCTCTATGCTTGGTTTTAGGTGTTGGCTAACAAGTTGTTATGACATATCATTTATACAGTTCTCTGTTTAATACACTGCAGCCATAAAATACTCTTCAATTAACAGACCTTAGTGACTCACCCAGAACACCAATATCCAAGCCTTGCAGGCTTTTTTCTATGTCCTTGTATACCGAATACTTGGTGAAATCAGCTTGTATAACCTTCACCTTTTGACCTGTGGCCTGCTCTGTAATTAAGAAGAAAATAAATAGAGACCTCTTTGCATCTGCCCCGGGAGAGGGAAAGCTGTAATTAAGTAATGAAACAATTAGATGTCTCATTTAGTAATGTCTGCTGTACAGTAAGAAATTGTTTGAACTTTTTTGCTCTAAGAAAAATCAAAACACACTCAGTTGTTTTCAAGGACATGGCCTGGCAAATACAGGATGAATTTATGCCCTGAAATCAATGCAAATTCCCTCACAAAATCTAAACACAATTTGTTCCTCCAGTAAGAAAAATACCCCAGAAATAAACAACGCAGGACCTCTTCCCCTGGTTATCATAATATTTATAAATGAACGCTGTCAGCATACGTTAGACAAGTGAATGTGGGTGCCAGATCCTCTACATAAGATCACTTTTGCAGAATTGTTTTAAAGTGTTTTCATGTATAAGATGAACATTTTAAGAAGCAGAGCTTATCTTTTCATGTAGGAGGAGGGGAAAACAGGGCTGGATGTGGTGCAATATTTTCTGCATTATTTTCAAACAATTTCTCTCCTATTTTGACATTTGCACTCCCATAGACTGAACTTTCCCCAGGATTTTGCAGGACTAAAAGGCATTTTAAGGGAGGATATAGCTTAAATTTTACAAGGTCAATGTACGCAGAAGGGAAAGGGAAGTGTTATGATTTTTCCAGTGTCATTGCTATGCAGGAGTGGAGCCCAGGTGTACATTACCATTTTTCTCAGCAGTTGATTTATTGCTGTTCGTATTTTCAATGAAGTTTCATGAGGAAAAGAGGTAGAGGCTCATACTTACTCATTTTAAAGGCAAGGTTCTCCTTTAAAGGGGCACAGTAAGGTCTCTTCTAACTAGATGTTCACATTGTAAATTCTTGCAACTAAACCTGCTTTCAAGTTTTATGGGCAACCTGAAATCCAGATGAAGTTTGCTGAAAAAGTGACAAGTGAGCTTGGAAATGTCAGCAGGCAACTGGATTGCAGACTCGTTGCAAGTGGCAGGAATTCAGGTGCACATGGATGGCAGAATGTCTGCTTTCGATCCTGTTTGGGAAACTGCTTTTGCTTGTTTGGAGCCTGATTCTATCACGCAGGCGACAGGGAGCATTGCCTTGACTAGGGATCAGACTCGCTAATTTTCACCCAGAAATCTTACCTCGTCCATTGTGTATATTTGGAATTTAGGAAGACACCTTGCACCAGCTCTCTCAGGAGACCCAGGCTGGCAGAAAGCTGGATTTGGGTCCAGCGGGACAGCATGCAACAAAACAGGGCCTTGGTTGGAGCGTGAGGGGATGTTGTTCCCCGAAGGTTGTTCCCTCTTTGCCCCTCACCATGTTGCAAGTCTCGACCACTTTACACTACATAAGTAACACAACTGGTCTGAGGAAACAGCAGATGCTCTGACTCCAGATCTGAAATGTGGGCTGCGTCTTGTGTGCAATTCTAGAGGACATCTGTCTCCGTGACAGAAGAAAGGAGGAAGGAGTGCCCTTTTTCTTGCCCTCTTTCCAAGCTGCTGTTGTGTGTATAAAAGGGACGAAACAGCCTTTGAACCTTCAACCTATAAAAGCAACTCTAGCAGCAAATGACCCCCTAGTGGTCCCCGGCTTGGGGAATGGTACAAATATAAAGAAAGGGACATTATGAGTGTAAATGCAGAGAAGGGAAAGAACAGAGCAACAGCTGGAGCAGACACCTACAGTGACCTTCTGATGGAAGAGCTCTATAAAGAGAACGAGACGGTCTTAAAAAGTGTAATGATGTTGTGGCCATCTTTCTTGCGGGCAATGAGAAGGGCAGCCAAAACTAGAGCAATATAAAAATGAGGATCAAACAAACCATTTGGACTTTCTCTGCATCCCCTTGTCTGTACAGAACTGTACTGCTGCAACCAGCACTGTCAGCCAACAAACAAGTACTCCAGATGGCGTTCCTCTGTCGCATTTAAGAATAAAACAATATATTAAAAAACAATAAAACTATCATGCTGATAAATGAATTATCCAGGGATAGCTGTTCAGAAAATGATAACAATTCTGCAAAGTAGAGAGCCAAAAAATAACTTCCAACATTTCTTATGTCTCTCCCTCTCTGTGACAAAGATTTATGACAGTCTTTGAAGACACAAGCCATTCCAACTCTTTTTAAAAGTCCTAAGTAAGCCAGAAAGCAAAAAGCCCAGGTTTTCAAACATCAGGATAGGTTATTGTCTTTTTTAAAAATGAAGAGAAAACCAATTTAAGGAAAATTAAAAACTTGAACTGAGTTGTTTAATCCAATGTGCTATAAAATGTATCACTAAGAAGGATACATCTAACTCCTCCTGACCTCAGATCACTGGGGAATCCCACTTGTCAGATAGGATAAGGTGCGGCCTTCTGAAATTTACCAACAGGTGAATAAACCAAGATGAAGCATGAAGTTGGTTAGGACATGCATTTTGCCAGAAAATCTCCTTTTCCCTTCAGAGAGTTACAAAGATCTTCTGAAAACCTGAGGTAGCAAAATGAAGGCTTGAGCCATAGGAGGAATGATGTTTGTAAAAAGATGAGACCCTTTTAAAGTACTACAGCCAAATTTGAATATGAAGAAAGAAGCACTCAGGCTAAGATGGCATTCATATCCAGTGGAAATTTGCAGAGACAAGAGCCAAAGGAGAAGATACGTTAGCAACAGAAAGAGGTTTAAAAAAGATTTAAGACTGGGGAGAAATATAAAAATTGCCGTTAGATTATAAGGCACAAGTTCTGGCTACATTTTGAAAGTCTTTTGGAGAAATGTATCTCCCCAGAAATATAAGATAACTCAGTTTCAGAAATAACAGGAAAATAGAGAAGAAACAAAAAGAATGAATGTAAAAGCAGAACTGCAAAAGGTAATAGCAGGTACCAGAAAACACAAACGCAGTGAACAAAAAAACATGGGAATTGTTACTGGCTACCAGAGCACTCAGAACATGGGTCAAGGCCCTGAAGTGCCCAGTTATGCAGCAGCGCATATTGGGAAAACAGTCCTGAGCAATAATGTTTTAGTTCAAGGGATCAGCAAGACACAACAGGACAGAGGAAGGGTGTGCCAAGTGAGTTGTTTTATGCTAGTTCGGTGATCTCAGCGTGTTACCTGCTTAGATCTCGGAGCAGGAAGGATGAGAGGCAGAGGACGCAGTACAGCAGATTGAAAAATGAACATGTAGCAGAGAGGGACAGCAACATGAATTAGCACCTTCACAGGTCTTGGTGGGAGCAAGGCACATTTGGCTCTCGATGTGGGGTAATTTTTTTCTTCGCTGCTTTATTCTATATTAACAGGTATAACTTCAGAAGGGAGAGGTGGATAAGCTACTTCCTGCATCGCCAAACACAAATTCATTAACCATGTGCTCAGCTAGTCTAAACAGGTGCAGCTGAATTTTCTACTGCTTTCTGAGAATCATACACCTTATCTTTCCTTAAACACAGATTTGTTTCTTCTCCAAAAAAAACCCGAAAAATCAAAACAAAAAAAAAACACAAAAANGAAGTGGCTTTTTTTGTTTGCTTGGCATTAATAGCCAAGCAGTACAGACCCTGGTCACATAAATAGATCCTAAGATATAACTTTTCAATCAGGACCTAGCTGTGCCTGTACAGCTTCCTTAGGAAATGTGGGCAGAAGAAATAAAAATAAAACCAAACAGCGCAGTTAGTAGCATTCCATCATTTCTAATCTCCTGGTTTTATGGTTTGGTCAATGTTTCACAACCACAGTATTGAACGTGTTAAATGAGCAGTGTATCTGGTATTATGGTCCTCTCTGTCTGCCCTCAGCAAGACTTATTTCGTTATCTTTTATCTCATTCTAAAAGAGCTTTACAGTCAGAGTGGATGGAAATCTGGTTTTCAGTTCCAGTGCTTCTTTAGAGAAACATGTTTCTTACTGTGGACTTCTGCTTGCTGCAGCTCTGAGAGCTGTTCTCAGGCACACCTGTGGCCCACAGGACTTGGAAAGACAAACACTGAGATGTCTGGAATTAACCACAGTTTAGACTCTTTCAATTTATATTATTCATTATACAAACTGAACGTGACAGTATGTTTAGGCAAATAATATCAGTTTGAAAAGGGAGGCAAGTCTTTTAATTATGGCATCCAACCAGTTGCAAAAAGATGCACAGTGCAGCAGTTAAGAAAAAGGAAACAAAAGTAAGGTGTCTAGTTCCGCAACAAATCTGCATAGCCTACAACAAACTTTTTTTCTCTCTCTCTCTGTGCCTTAATCTCCTTGCATATTCGTTCACTGTAATGATAGCCGCTTGGAGCAAGATACTGCTTGTTTAAGCAGTTTAGAAAGAAAAAGTCAATGAGAATTAGAAAATTTAGAAAACAGTACAATCACTCTGGTTAAGTTTCTGCTTCATTTTTGGTATTTGTTGTTTATTTAATCAGATAACATCACAGTAAGTTTAACTTTTCTTCCTTCCCAATGACTACTTAGCTTAATTACAGTAAAGCATGTGTCTGAAAATTGGAATCAGAGGAACATTTCCAAAGCTTTAACATAATAAGCCTGCATCCAGAGCTCCCTGATGATTTTAGTGGCCTCCAGATCAGATACTCTATGCTTTTCAGCACTTTATCTTCCTCTCTTTTCTTTTGTTTGTGCCATCTACTTGTTGTTATGTACTCATTTCCAACCTGACAAACTAAATAACAGATGAGTCACTCTGGGTTTCAGCCAAAACCCACTAAAAACAATGGAAAGATCTCATGGGATTTGCAACCAATTTTGGCAAGCTTTGGGGATGACTCTGTATGCCCACAACCCAGCTGAAGATAGCACAGAAACCTGATCGGTGTAACCTGAGCTCCTGGGGTCACACAATCCACCTCCCCACACCTTGGATTACATGAATGACACTGCTGCAGTGGGTGAAGCTGCCTCACTCACGAAAAGTCACAGATGACTTTTGCACAAGGCATAGGAGTGCTTGCAGGGTAGGCTATCTCAGCAGTACCTTTCAGAACATGGGAAGTCCTTCGTTACATGCTGCCACACAATTCAGCACGGTATGGCCTCAATTAGAAAGCTGGCAAGTGGATGGCCTTATAATAAATCACAGGGCAGGGGAATTTACAGTATGTCATCTTTCCAGCCCTCCACCACTTTTTTTCGTTACTTAGCTATGTTAGTCTCAGAAATCTTATTGTTTGCATTCTTTGCTTCTGATTATAATTTACAACGCAAAGAAACTATAAAAGTGCTTTAGCTTTTTTTTATTCAGGTTTCTATTATTGTAATTCTTTCACATTCCTCTGCAAAGAAATGCAACAATAACACCAGAGCTGAGCTAATTCCCACAGAAATTATTTTTTATGTCTGTTTACTAAAGAGGGGATAGCGTAGGCCACAGTCACACTCGTCTCACAGAAACAATTGCTTATAGAGCCCGTTGAGGGAGTTGGTGCTTTCCTCCTCTGATACCCCTTGCTTCACAAGGGAAAACAAGTCTAATCCTGGAAAAAGGGGGATGGAAATTGGACAGAAAATTTCAGGGTCCAATCCTTGATTTTGGTAGCTGCAGGTTCAGAAGTTATGGGCTTTTTCACCCACTTCAAGTCTGCCACGTCCCTGAGAGATGCACTGCTCGCTCTCCAGGTAAGTATCCTGGACCCGATACTCTGTTGGAGTCAGCTGCTAAGCCTGCTCAAAGGCAAGTCTTTCTGACAGAGGTGTAGTCTTGGAGCAACACAATCTTAACATGAGAACATGTGGATCAAGGAATCTGGTGGATAGAAGCTACATACAGAAAAAGAGACAGTGGGAAGAATAACCTTGATTACAGCAATCTTTAAAGTTAATGGAGGATATAAATTCATTTGACTCCTAAAGAAATCCTAACAGTCAATCTTCATGTATTTAAACAAGCCATTCCCCACTGTAAATGGCTAATTTCCTTTGAGGAAAAGAAAGGGAACATTCATTCAAAAGACACACTATTTAACTGCTTTATCAAAAGCCAAATGTAACTTGAAAACCTTTAAAAACCAACCAAACAAACCAAAACCAAAACGTGCACCTTGATTTCATTTTTATTCTTCCTTTGCTATGTTCCAAGAACAAGGCTAAAGGTAACCTTCCGTTCCCAAGCATAAGCTGTTTCATACATCGCTCCAACAGCTCTAGTATTACAATCTCCTTTGCCTGTATTTACAGGCAGATGAAGCCAGTAAAGAACCCATGTTCACTTTTTTATCAAAGCCATTGCACTGTTTGAATGATAGCATATACTTTTAAAGTGATCCATGTCTAGGAGCGTTCAAGCAACACAGTAATACCAAAAATTATTTGTAGTCTTGTAGTATACCTGGGGCCATATCTGCAACAATATCTGGGGCCCTACTGTACTAGATACTGTACCAAGAGAAGAGACCTCCAGATGCCTGTAAAGCCAGTCTGCTAAATGGGAAGATAAGTTTGAGAGAAACACTTACCAACTTCAGAGGCTACTCTCTGCAGTTTTTCAAGAGTTCTGCTTATCATAACTATATTTAATCCACGTTTTGCCAGCTACAAGAGAGGAATATAAAAATTGTTTCATTTTTTTTCCAGTTTTGCAATAAAAGCAATCGTGGATTTTTTTTTAAACTGCTTTCCTTCACCTGTCATCTGCCTAATGGGTAAACAACAGATATTAAAATCAGGCAAAATAATAATCAGTCTTCTAACAGTCTTCCAAAACGTCTCCCTCACTGTATGATCTTGGACACTTACAAGAAAAATATATTGGACAACAATCAAACCCCAATAATATGAACAAAAATAAATAATCTGAGCCAATGTCAAATGAATGAAAGTCTGCAGGGAGTGAAAGCAACATGACATTTCCCAGAAACACGTTTTTATTTCTACTTGGATTTGGGAGGCCAAATATGTTGATTACTTCCTAGTCATTTTACAATATCACCTTCCGCCTTCACATTTTTTTATCCTGAGGAAGTAGATTAAGCATATTGAATAGAAGGCTCAAGGGTTTGAAAGGATTTGAGCTTTATTCATATTTTTTCAATAGAAATAAAATCTGGTGCAGGTCAGATGGATAAATTTTAACTGTTTTTTTTTTTTATTAGATGCAAACTAAAAAAGAAACCGAGGAAAAAAGGTGAAGTCCATGCATAAAAACTCAAAATACAGTCACACAAATTTACATCCACAGAGACGTTGGCAACAGTTGAAGTTTATAGCTGCAAACACCATTTAACACAGCAGTCTGTTTATAGTCAGTTTGGTATTACCATGTGCAGAACCAATAAAGAACAGTTTTCTCCTGTTTTCCTGAGGCCTCTCATTCCTATCGGTTAAAGAGTTTTAGGCAAAGCCTGAGAGAGAAATATGGCCCCAGCTTTTGAAACTAAGTTATTAACAAGTGGAAGCTGAATGGACTTGTGTGCATAAAGAAAGGAAAGATAAAGCTGAAACTAGAAAAATGCTCTTGAGAGCAAGGAGAAAGAGAGCTAAATTAGTCAGCACAAAAGACAAAGCCAATGTCATCTGAAAGTACCAGGTCTGATTAAAAGAAGAAACTAACCCGCTGAGGCCACACACTGAAGACCCATTCATTTCCATAGCTGACTCCCTGCAACGCTTTCTCCTTAAACCTATTCAAGGGAAACAGTTTGTCCTGTTGGGCTCTTCTGAAACAATGCAGAAAATGTTAAGGAATAAGGACCTTTGTTCAAAAATTTGCTACATCAAGAGTACAAGGGGCAGACCATCTATTAAATGCATCAGTCACAACCACTTGCATTTTCAGCACAAAGACCTTGCTCACAATTCTGTGCTTTTGGAGACCCTCTAACATAATTGACCAGTGCTCTAAAGAGACCTGCACAAACTTAGATGCTCAGGAGTTTCGAAAGCTTGTTTTAAAGGCTCCATTTGAAGTTTTCAGGAAGAGAACTCTAATTGCCTACACACTGGCAGATTTCCCTTTGTTGTTTCCAATTGGAATTTCCAATTCCAAAAGTTGTTTTCAATTGGAGACATGGTCTCCATTTCCATGGTCACTTGCTCTTTTCTGCCATTTGGGGGTGTTTGGATGGGGTTTATTTTAATTTTTGGGGCGGGGGGAAATCCCTCCTAAACCTAAGTAAAAAGTTACTCCTGTTGCTAAGATTGCACTGTATTTCAGCTAAAAGCACGTGTTTGTGGCAATCTTATAAAATTGTTAACCATCAGGTGAGAGGACTCTCCCTGGCTGCTCTATACCAGACTAACCAGAAGTATAAGGCTGTAGCAGGCATTTCGCAAGGCAAAAGAGGTTACACATCCGACTAGTCTTTTTTGCTTCCTCATCCACATAGAAAAAGTGCATCGTTTTCAGAAATAAGTCTTATAGGACACTGTCACTCCCATGAGATTCAAATGCACCCTCAAGCAAATGAACTGCGCTTAGAAAAAAAGGGCCATCCACAGGAAACGTTAAATCAGATTTAACACCTTTGAAAGTTACCTTTCAAATAAAGGTAACTTTTAATGTAGATGTCTTTAGCACAAGGCATTTTCTGAACATACAAAGGCTTTGATTTTAGAGGATGGTATTTCCCCTCAGTTAAGAATAACTGCTAACTACCAGCACTGTGGAAGGTGAACTTGCTTGTGTTAGGAAATCCTGACTCCCAGTGGCAAAGGATTAAAATGCTCCTGAACCTCAGTCTGCCAAAATGTAAGACTATTACTGTCTCCAGCCATAATGAATTACGACAACTTAACAATTTGAAATTGGGCTAATAATGAAGCATATAATATCAAGCAGGATATGCACTCTGGAATCTCACAAACTCAAGGTTAAAAAGTTGAAACCTACACTAAATTGGTATAAAGTCACTGTGCATTTTCTAGCGTGTTTTTGCAGCTCAGTCTGAGGTGATACTTTTAGACACTTTTACTAAGGAATTGAGAGGCAATGTCTCAATCACTTAAAATATTTCATTTTTAGGGTAGACTTTTAGATTCAGGAGAACGTTAAATTTATGAGTTCCAGTGACCCAAATTATAATGGTGGAAATGTCACCATATTATACGGATGCAAATCTTTTTCTTAAGGGCAATACATGCTTTCAAGTATCTTACTGGTTTCATTGCAGTGGGAGACCGTGAAAGGCAAGACACACATTTTAGATTCAAACCATGCATGTAATTACTACGGTTACCCTGACAAATTGGTTATACTCTACATGGATCATTAGATGTAATAATTTAAAATCCCCAATAATGCTTTATGGAATTTGTAGCTGCCTACCGTAAATTTCTACCTATTACAAAAGAGATTCTTCTTTCTTCTTCAGGACTGTGCTGATATGGTCTCAGTGCTTGACTCCTTTTCTTTCCTTGCCTGGGGTGCAGACCTCTAGGGTCTCCGTATTCATATGTTTCCACCCTTTTTGCTCCAGCAGACCAGGGCTGACATGACAGGGCAGAAGGATTCTGCAGTCTTCCTGCTAGCTCTTTAACTGTGACAAGCAAGTAGAATAGCAGTATTTCCAGAAATAAATCCAAGACCAAGTGCAGAAATTAGAACAGGTTTGCAACTGGAGCAGGAAACCTCAGATCACGTTTAGCTTGTATTATACTGCTAGTAATACCACGCACAGTTTCAGGAAATGACACAAAGTTTTAAGATTTGAGAAACTGTTGTATTAACAAATGAATGCAGTGCCTGACTCAAAACGGTCTGCTAAATCATTGATTTAATACAAGCGCTGGCCTGACTTACAAGAGAGTTATGAACCATTAATGGTAACAAAAATGGTGACCATGTGAGCCACCAACATCCTGCTTGTGCCCTGGCATAGGTGAGAAGTATGCAAAGGCTAAACAGTAAATCTCAGAGTATGGCATGGCCTCATCCGTAAAACCGGTATGTTTGAGGTGCTAAGTCAGTAACAGATGCTAACACAGATCTGTAGATATTACATCAGAAAAACACAACAAACAGGGCTGCACCGTACCTGAAATGCTAAAGGTTGAGCAGAGATGTGACAGCCTAGCAGCACGCTCACAGTTGCCTTTTTTTTGGTCCTTGTTATAAGTCTGGTAAGTCTAAATCCCATCAGCCCAAGAACTAATGGACCAAATCTAACAGAAACCTGGCTCTAGAAATAAGTATAGCAAACTAGATCCAAAATTCCAGTACTCTGACATCACACCAGTCAGATGAAAGGTCAGGGTCTTTATGTTTGAGAAGGCCAGTCCTTCCAAATCTCCATGATGTGCTAGACATACAGACAGAGCTTTCATGGAAGCCTGGATGCTCATGCAGAAGAGGACAGGCTCAAGTTCTGTGTGTGCTTGCCTTTCAATACAAGCTCAGGAAACTAAAGACACAATAATTTGCTCTGAAAAATCTGTGTCCTGGCATCAACGAAGTAGTGTTCTGAGACCTCACAGCTGCCAGGCTCTTCACACAGCCCTAGCCAGCTTGTCAGCTTAACAGACTTTGCAGAGACCTGTATCTAGCCATAAACCTTGGAAACAAGGGTACTGAATCAGTAAATAATGTAATCTTTGCGTTGATCTCACTCTGCTGGGTTTTACCGAATGAACCACCTACTGGGATTTACACATAAAACACCGAACAGAGAAAGTCACATCACATTTGCCTTCCAAAACACAAGAACTGCTCTCCTTAGTCTCCTGTACCATATACTACCAACAAGCGTGGAGCCCTTACAGTACTTGTGAATCATTATCAGCCCATGCATGAGCTCAGAATGTCAGAAAGAAATTCATCACTTTGTGTCACAGTTCAAACTCTAGAAGAACAGACACTGTGACCATCAAACAAGGCTTGCCTTCGCATCAGCCCATTACACCAGAGGAACCTACGCCAGAAGAACATCAGAGAATTTTGTACCCTGACATCAGACCAGCAAGACAGCAGTGCTTAGCCAGAAACTCGAAAGGCACACAGATATTAAAACAGCAGGGTCAGATTTATTTATCCACAAGCCACACACAAGTGTGTGTTCGACCTCAGCCAGCAAGATGATGTGCCAAGCTATGACCTCATGTGGTGTGGGCTTGGGATCTGCCCCACAGAGCAGTAGCTGAGCACAGCTTCAATCAAAGGGACCACCTGGGGAGGAAGGTACATCTCAGCATGGATAAAGATGGCTCTCAGTCATCCCACAAAAGCCAAAAATAATGAAAAAATTTTCCACAAAATCTAGCCAGTTCCAGCCAAGTTTTTTAAAAAAAAAAAACACAGTAGTTTTATTTTTTCTCATGGTATAAAGCAGCCATTTGCATGCTATATCTGGCCTTTTAAATGGGATTTACTCTTGCAGAACACATATAGCACAAAGGAAGCAGAACAATGACAGAGGATCTGATCTAGACATTCACAGGTTCCTTCAGCCTTCACATGGATAAAATATCACCAGGTGCTCACACACAAAGTTAGTTCAGCAAGTTGCATGAGCCAATGACTACACCCAGAGGCATAGTGTTAAATACATGTTTAAGCATTTCTTATGATTCCTCTCCCTGTCTCTATCCCATACCGTTCCCCTCTGCCATCAGATCCCTCCTGTTTGCTCATCACTACAGCAGCTCATTGACTAGACAGAAAGCAACATTTTCCCTTCTCTCCCACAGAAGACCTTGCCCTCCGTATCACAGTTATGCCAAATGTTAAACCATTATACCTGGTATTTGTCTTTGTC
Source organism: Stercorarius parasiticus (assembly GCA_013396915.1). Classification (NCBI taxonomy): domain Eukaryota; kingdom Metazoa; phylum Chordata; class Aves; order Charadriiformes; family Stercorariidae; genus Stercorarius; species Stercorarius parasiticus. Next base: position 884,340 of record VWZL01003697.1, read on the forward strand.
CTTCCTCCATTCAATGCACTTTTGAAAGTAGTTATTGTACTGCCATTCTCAGTAATGAAAATTGTGAGGTAGGTACTTAACCAATGCATACACCTAAGAAGACTAGCTTAAAAATCCTGTGAATTAATTCAAAAGTCAACTTAATTTCCTTTCCTGTGAGATATATTTTATAATTTATGAACAGAAGGCATCACATCTAAACTCTTGAATATTACAGGTTGCTAATTTTCACCTGGTCACCTCAGCTCTGAAGACAACAACTAGTGTTTCATTACTCTTTAGTTTCTAGAAAGGGACAAGGTTTTGAATGAAGACACCAAAGAGAAAATCTACTGTTCAGTCACCATCACTAATAGCAAGGCTTGTACAAGACCGTACAAGGCCACCCTACCTTCAGTGTTGATTCGCACAGATGAATAAAAAGGGACAGCTGTGGTGACTCTGCACAAGAGCAACTACCGGGACAGCACAGAGCTCCACTCTCCTCCTGCAGCCTCCTAGAGCTACTGATTCTTAATTAAACCATTAGGTTTCCTTATAATTTCCATAAATTGTAGCTTTTATTCATTTATACAGATTTCTACTTTATTTGTTGTTTCAGATACATCTTTCAAAATGCGTTTGCAAGTGTAAAGGCTAGAAAATTACAATCTGTATGTTAATACTGGATCACCGAAAGTCAAAAAGCAGATTAGCTTGCAAACTGGGAAAAAAAGGACAATTTAGGAGACTTCCTACCCTGGACAGACAATGTGAAATCTTTTGGATTACTCATTTTATTTCCTTGGTCTGGCAAGACCATTGGGGCATGAATGATTTTCCTCTGAAATGTAGCACCATTTTCCTTTCAGAACTTGATTAATGATATTCTGCACATACAGAGAAGAAGGATTAGCACCATGTTTGTCACAGTGCCTTTGAATCCTAGAGTAATTTTACTAACTTGCAGAGACTGATGAAGAGGCAGCAATTGCCATTTTGTTAAAATAAACTTAAGGGTAAGTAATCTATCTTACCTCAAAGGAATACGCTTTTCCAAGCCCATCTCCTGCTCCTGTGACCACTGGAGAAAATGAAACAAAGAATAAGGATTGCATTTAGAGCTTTGCTTTACTTTGTTCTTTCTTGAATTCTTTAATCTTCATCATTTGTTCTTGAACATTGCAACCTAAATGCTTCTACTAAAGGACAGAATCAATCTTTTAAAAAAATTTATTTTGTTGTGACCTTTTAAATTTTTTGTCACTTCATTTAGCACTTTTGTCTTCAAAGCAAATCCCTCCTTACAGTAACCTGTCTGATGCAGTAGATAGTTATTTCAATGAAGTCAACAACAAGCAACAGGTCAACCATCTAAGCAACAATTGTCTCAGCAACAAGTCAATTGCCTAAGAGGTGGTAGGATCTTCTTCCATATACTTATTTTTACAAGTTCTGCTTTGCAAGTTTGTCACTTATATGCTGCTGACAGAGCAGTAGGAGATAAGGACTAACTGGGTGATCAAAGCTGATATAACACTTTCTCACACAAGAAATCTGTCTGTAAGGAAACATCATGGCAAATTTACCACCATCTATAAAAAGCTGTTCCTTCAGAGCTGTCCTATTCAGTTTACCTTTGTATTCAGTGTTGCTGGGAAAGTAAGCAAGCTTTGGCATTTTTAAAGCATCATGAACTTCACATGTTACACAAATACCGAAGAGGAACTACAGAAGGAAAATCCTCATCAACTTAGAAATAAATAAATTAAAGAGGAAAGCACCAAAGCAATTCCAAGCTAACTCTGGCAAGTTTTCAGAGCAAAATGGAAAATTATTCAATATTGAAAAAGTGTGGATTAAGGACTTCTAAATTGCAAGAGACACTGGGGAAGGAAGGTGATTTTGAATGCTTAGGTTCACTGAAAACAGAAGAGCAATTACTCTCTCATTTCAGAGAAAAGAGACCCCTCAGTGAAGCAGAAGTGGATCTTTAGCTTTCTAGAATACCTGCAGAGGAAAAACAGGAGTCTTTTGGGAAACAAGCTTCCACCTGCCAGCTTTAATTTTCATGATTCTCGGGATCTCATGGGCCACATGATACAGCAAATCATGCAAGCCTTATGAATTTTACAGGGCCCCCTAAGACATCATGTTTATAAAAAGGACAGAGCATAAAAGGTCCACTGAAGGAAACAAGTTTCCCAACCTACAGTGGAAACAGGGATTTTTCACAGAAAGTTCCCCACGCTACTACTCACCTCATGCACAGAATGGAGGTCCTTGCCTCACTTAAATCAAGACAAGACGTACATATTGCTTCAGAATCAGCTGGCATTCAGGCACATCTTTTGCACAGGCGTGGATTTAATTTCTTATTAATCCACTATGAGATGTGCTTATTAAACATGTATTCAATCCAGTCAGATCAAGTCTTTAAGCAGGGAGAAGGAACGTAGTACAAGTATACTGTTTGGGTCACTTCTTAACAAGATGCCACCATCAGTGACATCTGTAGCCCAGGAACTGTAGTATCTGTTCATTCTTGTTTCATACTGATAATCTAACAAGCCTACAAAAAACATCAATGATCAGTAGGAAGGTGTTTATTAAACATTTCTGTTATTTTATGAGAATGTGTAGTATCTTTTAAAAAGTACTGCCAAGTTGCAGCCTTTGAAGTTTTTAGGCTAGAGTAGATTTGGCTGGTTAACGGTACCATTAAGGATAGGTCACCAGTTCAGAAAAAACACAACAGAGCAATGTTACCAGGAACAAAGAAAAGTTGCTTTGAAAAGTGGAGACCATATGCTAGACATGAACTAGTCGCTTCACATATCAGGAAACTGAGGATATAGACAATGCTATTAAAACTAAGGCATTTGCAGTAGAGAAAAAAACATCAGAGGTAGGAATGGGGAGAGAATTCACACCTACATACCAGCTGTGTGAGCTATTACCATTTTGACTATTTTTCTATTTTCCCCAAGTATGCAAAATCTTCAGGATTATAAAACCACAGCTACTAGGGAAAACAAAAAGAAATTAAACAAACCTACTGGACCTTTCCACACCTAGTGGAAACTGTGTTTTGTTCTGAAGGGACACGGTAAGGAAATGCAAGGAAAACCACTCCCGATTAGTCATGTAACAATCCACTACTCAGTTACAAGAAGAAGAAGGTGAAGAAGTTTCCTTTACCTGCCCATTCTCCCAGCGACCGAAAGAAAGTCTCAGGCAAAGCACTCCAGATATGTGGGAAAATGTATTTCATAAATCTGATGCATTTTACCAGAGCACAGAAACAGATCAGACCCCCAATAAGAGTGAGTAGCTGGTGCTGGAACGCTTCCATGGTGAGCGAAGGCAGTGAGCTAGTATGAATCAGTTGCTCTCTCCCCGGGAAAAGCCTCTTTCCAGCGCACTGCTAGTCTCTGAGCACAGCCAGAGAAGTAAGAAGTCTAATCAAATCACGTGATTTTCTTCTTCCAAGGAATGTCCAGGGTTCAGATTAGAAAAACATCTCTACATTACACCTAGATTTGTAAACTACTGAAAAAATCCAAACCAAACAACAATTTCTGGTGCTTGCTTTAGAGGAAAGGTTTCACTTCTTTTCTGGAAACTACTCAAGGACAAAAAGAAAAAAAAATAATTTGTCATTGTTTAGGATTCATAGACTAAAGATGGGTCTAAATCAAAATCCTGGATAAGAATACTCCAAACCTTGGGGATAACACACATCAGCACTAATTCTTACAGTGTTGAATAGTTAAACTCTAGCCCAGATACCTCCAGGGCAAGTTCACACCAAACTTATGCAGAGGCCAGGAAAACAGATTTATCTACAAATTCAAAGACAAAACAATGAAAGTTTACTGAAGTCACCTAATTAATTCTATACAGAGAAAGCAATATTACATACATATAACCTCTGAAAAGAGGTTAATATCATTACACCTGTTTTACAAATGGTGTGATTCTGGCATGAACAAGAGCAGTAATCTATTAACAGTACTTTCAGCTTTTCTGAACAAAGTATGTTCAAACTAGTATTAAAGTTGAGGACATGTATCAAAACCTTAAGGGGAAAAAGTGCTTACAGGAACAGTATCTCACTGCAAGACATAGATGAAATCAATGAAATTCAGACTTCAAGTGATTAAAAATATTTTTAAAATTTAACATGGAATTTCTCAGAGAAGGCACAGAAACAACCTTCACTCTTCTTCATTGTGGCAATTTGAAACATCCATTTTTCAAAGATCAGTTTAAACTGGAGAAGAGGAACACTGACGCTTACACATGCACTTAGGGTAAAATAAAATTTGTCTACATATTTTAAAGATATTCTTCCACAATTAACGTAAATCATTGTTAAAATTTAACCTAAACCTGAGACCCAGAAATCTCCAACTGAAGAACAGCAATATATGTCAAGTGTCATGTTACTGACACCTTCAGCTAGAAAACAATACGCCAACGTATTAGAGTACAGATGATGTCTGAATCACAAGGAATGTAACACTAACTGTATCTGTAACAAGAATATATAAAAATCATTACCATCTCAGCTTAACAACCCAGCTTCCTCACGCATAAGCTCTCTTAAAATTTCAGTATAATTACTGTTTTCCATTCCATAACGCCTGTTGTTTTACTCCGTAAGTAAAGCAAATCAACAAAGATCTAAATATTAAATTTCAAAAAATATTTACATACAACCACAAATTCCCCAAAGCATCACTCGGTATTCAAGGAACATTTTAAATTTGAACAAGTTGCACTGTGTTCTTCATATGCAACAACAATGCTGAATACCTCCTTCAAATGAAAAAGAAACAAAACCACTTCTATTTGATGATGGAGTTAAAATGCAAACTTCCATAGCTGCCAGTCTTTGCTTTTGTATTTCCAGTTCTGCCCATGCTTCCTCAACATTTTCTTTTCCGGAGACTGGTAACGAGTCTGAGATATGCTTATAGTACTTCATGGGCCTAATATTTGTAAATCAGGCCAAGATACTGAAAGGAAAAATAATAAATTCTTATGAATGTGAAGAATTTTTCATCCAGCTCAGTCCAAGTTGTTTTCCTGAGGTACTGCTTCTCTGACTCTCACAAGAATCATTGCAAGAACCTTACACATTGCATGGGCAGAAAGCTTCTTTGGGTGACCACTGTACCTTTTCACTCCTAATCTCATTCCATTACAGCTAGCCCTCTGCTAAGCAATCCCTATAAAATTAAGAGTATGAACAAACAAACATACAGTACAGTATTCCTTTTCAATACAGCTACTGTTTTTAAGTTTCTTTATATGTTCCCTTGTAAATACACCTTGCCACATGTAGAACTTTAAAAGTTTTAAAAATATTGGACTGACTTTTGAAAATCAAGTAGCTGTAGCTAGCAGCAAGTATCCATAAGACACTTCTGTGAGGGAATGTGACTTTCAGAAGTCAATCCAGTATTTCTTAAAACTAGACTACTTAACAATTCTTTCACATATGTATTCTGAAGAGTTGTATTTTCTCTAACAATTTTTACCACTTTTCAAAAAGAAAGAAAAGAAAATTAAGCTTCACACAGCAAGTAAGTCATCTAGTTTTACAACTGGTTTAACATTTCATTAAGCTAATATGAAATATGTAGAAAAGTAAGGTTAGGACTATCTACAGAAGTATCCTAAGAGAAATCAGTTTTAAATTACTACTTCATTAACTGAGAGACAGTTACTAAGATTCTGAATGAAATAGCCATTTCCATAATTGCCTAAATTCTAATGTGAACGTTGTGCCTGGTTGAGCCCATAGTTCCAGAGTTTCAACCAGTAAATTTACTGGAATCAATATTATCTCCACAGCTACAGAGGAAAGTAGTAAGAGACTGAAGCTGAGTTGCTTTGTGAAAGCATGCAAGCACTTGCAAGTTCTTCTAGATAATACCTACTTTCGCTCATTCTTAAATTTATATTTTAAATGATTCTGAGTAATACAGAAACTTTGGGAATCAAGTCTGTATTTTAGGTGAGAAGTTTGAAGGACTTCAAAGACATGACATGAACAATGAATTAAATAAAATCACTTCCACTACAGTACAGAATGAACTAATGAAACCACTTCAAGTACAGTATAGCAGTTGATGGTATAGAAAGCAAATATTTGTGCTATCCATGTGTGGTTAAAAGCATTTTATGTGTCTATCCACACAAAAAACCAAAAACTTGTTAAAACTATTATCTGCATCTCTTTATTTATAAAAGATACAGCAAAATATTAATGAATTAAATGCATACAGTAGCTGGTCCTTTGTGGGAACTAAATATTATTTAGCGGGTGCCATTATGTGTCCATTTGTTTTGCAATCAAATGGCTCTCATAACCTTTTCATAATTAATGAAAACCTTCCAATGACTTGTCCCACTGTAGAGAGATGAGGTTCAATAATTAGGATTCTGGAGGTAGAGATGATCTGAAGAAAGAAGAGTCCTACAAAAGAATACGCTCAAAAATATTGAAAGCTTTTTAAGGATAAAAAAATATTTAAAAACAGATCTCTCTAAAATTTTTTCAGCAACCCCTTCCCAGCTCTTCAACAGGTAGAAAATGGAAGTCACATCTCTTAGCCAGCTGTGAGAAACGGATAGCCCAGACTTCTGTTTCCACTTTGACTGTGCCCTTAAATTCCACTTCTACTATCTGCAGTCACTCATCCTCTTGCCATTCAAATCCACACAGGCAGTCGGCAGCCCAGTCAATCCCTGAAGCTTCTGGTATGAGCTACTCATATTTCTTAGATCTAATCCAGTCTGGTCATTCACATGTTACACACAGAGTTCTGCTTTACAGATTTTGCTATATTGTAATTCAAGTAGGGATAAAACAAGTCATTAGATCACCCTGGTTCCATGTCATGATCTTCCAAAATCTTCTTTTGATTTGATTATTTTAAAAAATCTTGGCTCATGCTTGCAGGGAGTTGAAACCTTCAAGAAGATTAATTACTCTGACGTCCTCCAGTGCTACAATGCTTCTATGGTGCTTTCAAAGATTAATGCTATATCCTCAGAGACACAGGTAAGCATTATCAACTGTATATGCAGAGAAGGAAATAAGGATACAGAGTAGTGCCATTATTGTCCCAGATGATAACCCAAACAATCAGATTCCAGACCTTTTTTTTTTTAACCACTGGACCAGCCTTCCCTACTGTAGCAACCCCTTGGGCTTCTTCTGATTCCTTATTTTGAATTTTAAGCACAAACTAGTACCAGATAAGCTTTCACTGCACATATAAGACACAACAAGACACTGATCCTTTCTCCTCATTTAAACACAAGTTAGTCTTCCATGTATCAATCAGTCCATATATCAATCAAACTGCTCTTCTAGTTTGTATACACTAGCATCACTTCTCTGCAGCATTAAAAGGTAATTGTAGACAAAACACCAGAGGAGGGGACTGTGATATAAAAAGACGAATGTACCTAAACAAAAATATTTACCTTTGTTATCTCTCCTAATTACCTGTTTGGTACCGGCTCACATGCACAAAAAATCTTTTTAAATATTAAAAAAGTCTTCTCTCAATTTCCTCTCTCCTTGATCTTGCAGCGAAGTTATGAGATTTCACTTATAACAGTGACAATTACAGCAGAACACCATGATGTTATTGAGGATGAGGAAAAGATTGAGAGAGAATGTCTACACAATGCATACCGAACACACTAGGCCACATCCTGAATTCTTCAGTCAGCACTTACACAGGGAACAATCTTTGGGCTTATCTCCTCTTTGCCCCATATGTTCTACAGTCACTTACACAAGAACAAATGCATACGTGAACTCATTCTGAATCACTGGCATCTTTCACCTCTTCACTGATGTCAAAGATTGCATATGGCATAAGGCAATGGTGAATCAAGCCTTATGATCTTTATGGGCAGTTTTGCCTCAGATATCACTGGCAGACACTGAAACAGAACAAATAGCACCAAAGTACAGGTAAATGAAGAAATTTACAACTTGAGATTTGCTTGTGGCATTCCTTCCTAAAAATTACCTCATGGTGTAAAATTAAACTTGCTCACATATAAAAAACATGGTGTACAAGAAAATTTCTGAACCAATGAGTTGTGTGCACATCTGTGGCAATTGAGGTAGATTTTTTTTCTTATTCCAAATACATTCCAGCATATACTTATTTAAGTTCTCAGCAATGCTAAACAAACTTGTATCTTCGGTCTCTTTCAAGGCAGGCCTTTTAGCTAACTCTTTGACTCAGGAAGTGTGTTCTCTTCATCACCATGTTGCATAGGCTTGCTGTTTCCTTTTAATGTTAAAAATGAGTATCTCAATCCTCCTGCCATACTAAAGAAAAGAGAATGAACAGAGGTGTCAGAGATACCTGATGTTGTATACACCCTTTTATAGGTAAATAGCATAAATATAGCATAAATTAGGAATGCCTCAGAGCTATGTAAGCCACCTGAGAAACAAGCCCTGAGTAGACAAAGATCAATTATCAGTTGGCTCCAACAGATTCATACAAACAGATGCAACAGTTCATCCAAACACAAAAAGTAAGAACTCACAACTCGTAACTCATATTCAATGGGCACAACTCATTCAGTCAGTGTTCTCACTTCCCACATCACTTGGCTTTTACTTGGAAGCCTCACAGCTCAGAACTGCTGCTTGTGAAAAAAGAATGAACTTCAACCCTACATAATTAAACTGCGGGCATGTTTCCATAGTTAAGATCTTACCATAGTAACATTTAGTATTTGAAAACAGACATGAAAAGACATCACTAATTGTAACGAACTTTACATCCTGAGGCAGTGCGTTCTCAGGCCAGTAGTTTCAAAACTGCACCAACCAAGTGGGCCAAACCAAACAAAACATAAAACTATACCTCACTGAGGAATCTTCAACTTTAACAAATAAAAGCTATTCAAGTTCTACTCACCAAATATTTAGTCCTATAAAGTTTGACACAGAGAATATGTAATCTCCACCAATCAACATTCCAATGTAAGCAATGGATATATTCTGAAAGGAAACAAAAGCCATATATTTATTGAAGTCAGTTTTCATCTCCAAGAATATAAATGATATCAATTAATTTACTTTTGTAAGGAAATAGCTATACTCTGTTGCTGGCCACTCTAAAATCAGTGTTTAAATTAGTTTCACAGGATGTCAGCCTTATGGATAATGTAACAGCAAAATAGAGTAATATAATCACTATGTTTTCTAATGAATAACTCTCTGGGGGGAAAAAAGTGGAAAAAAAAAAAAGCTATTTTATGTTAGGTAAAATGGAGCTATGGCCACCCTCTGAAAATGTACTTTGTTTTAATCTTTGGAAGGCTGATTTCAAATCCTATTTCTTAAAAGCAGGTTTTGGATTCTCAAGTATAAAAATTATGCTTTAAAGTTACAATAAAAGTTCTTTACTATTGCTTTACTATTGCTCCTTACTTTGCCAACTAAATGTGCATTGAAAGCACTTGGCTGAAGTTCAAGGCAGGCACAGTTTAAAGTTAGATTCTAACCCTCACCCCGTCCCCATCAAGTTTTGGGAAAACCATCCCCTATAGACAGAATGAAAGCTATACAACTGTGTGATCATTTTACCAACACTTTGTTGATTTCAAATGTTTTAGCAGTTAGCCTGGATGATTACATCATTTCTACCAATTTCTGCTGGAGACTTCTCCATCATAAGGTCCTTCTCAACTTTAAAGCTGTTCAGAATGTCTCAAAGACTAATTATTACTCAGAAAATAGAAATAGTGTTGCTCTATCTTAATGGTTCAATGCAGACATATAAAATTTAAATGAATGCTTTCCGGACCACAGAATAAAAACTACTAGATTAATCTTGCCAGCTTTCAAAAAAGAAAAACCAACTGTAGAAAGAGAAGTACCATCTTCTTTTTGCTGATTTTGCTGTGCTGGAGGTATTGTTTTCCTTAGTCATCCATGAAAGGGAGCACCCTCAGAACTGTTATTCCTGTGCCTAAACTAGTTTGGATTCTGACAGTTGTTTGGCCCACAACTGCACAAATTTTAACTCTTGCTAAAACTCTTCCAGCTTACAGCTCCATGCTTCTCTCCAAACTGGCCTACAAAAAGGTGCTTTTGCAGTCAGTGATCTTCCTGCTTCAGACATGCTGGCCTTATCAACACAATGGAAGCTGCACTGGTTTAAAATTAAACTGAGACAGAGAAAACAGACAGTAAGGACACCAAGTTCAGTTTTTAAGACAGGCATGTTTTGGTGTTGATTAAATTGACCGGAATTTATACAAACCAAAATGAAAGAGTCCATTCAGCTAGAACACAAGTTCTCACAGAGACAGAAGCAGTTGACCATAAAGCAATAAACTCCTTACTACAGCTTAGCCATTATCCTGTATCTATGAATGCCCTATTTATTAGCAGCAATGGAAACTAGCTCAGCCCAATGTGAAAGTGGGTTAGTCTGTATCAGTTTGCTATGGATCTGCACCAGGCTACCTTGACTAACGCACAACTTGAACAGAAGCAGGTTAAATGTACATCTTTTAATTAAAGTGGTTCGAGTTTCTCATGTAGGAAAAATAAAAACAAACCAATACATTGCTTTCTAGAGTATACCTAAGCTTCAATGGAAGAAAACAAGGTCACTTTGTTTTGTGGATCTGCCAAATGTACGGCACAAGCAGTGTCTCAGTATTAGCCCTCACTTCAAGTTTCCAGCTCCAAGTATAATAAGGATCATTGCTGAGTAAATGCTCTTCCCTGTCTATTTGAGTATTCTCATCTCCCTCTTCTCCATAACTCACCTTGATGGCACCAACAACTGTTGTTGTAAGCGCAGAATTGTAATGACTGCATAGGACAGTAGAATACATCAAGAGAAACCTATATAAAGCAAAGGAGGAAATTTTATAAATTCCTTCCAGGGAGCTCAGAAGTTTAGCAACACTTTGAAATGTTCAACATTTTCTGGATCAGTGTTTTGCTGGGATCTTCAATCCTACCTGTTCCAAACCCTAAAAAAAGATTCTGTGGATCTGTATTTTAAGTTAATGATGTGCATATAGAGAGTACTCAAAATACACATTAAAATGTACTGCTTGAGCTCTAGCAGAGTCACCCCTATTTTCTGTGCTTCTTAAATGTCAGTATTTGAAGTTAGTTTGACCCCTTGGTTGGTGACATGTGAAAGAGCAGAACAGGATCCAATTGACTTTTTTATTCTTGCTTCAACTCTGCAGTTTCAAGAGGAACAAAGCATTGTTTCATTACTTTTGAGTCTCTCATACTTTTCCAGGTACTTTAAAGAACAAATGCACTGAAACAGTTCCTATACTAAAGGGCTTACATTCTATTAACTGCAAAGAAGTTAGATAATCAGAACAGAAGGCCAGCAGAGATATACTGAGTACAGAAAGTAAAAAGCTAATGTCATGTTGTTGACGACTGTACTGTGAGGTCAACAACACAGATAGTACCGAAACAGTTACACTATTAGAAATAATTAAAAGACAGGAGAGAAGCCTGGAGGGAAAAACATGTTCTTTGAATTTTAACATAACTTATTAGTGAGCCTTACATATGAGATTTGCAATTTGAAACACTGTCATTACACATTTTACTTGATTGCCCTGTGTCCTTACCCCAACAAGCAGGAAAGAATAAATTGAAAGACAAATAAAATATTTGTCCAGTGCTGGAAATGTGTTGCCTATTAAAAAAAAAAAGGGAGAGAGCAAGAATTATGTGCTATATAATCACCCATAAACAGATATAAAATGCAGTTAAAATTAAAATGTGTAAAATCACAAAATACATTTGATTCATACTATAATTACACAACATTTATATTACTACTGGAAACGGTTTGCTGCATTTAACTTCAGAGACAGGATGACAGCACCCATGACACCTAGACACATTCTTGTAACATGTATAGCAGTGCAGATATAAAACTGCACACTACAAGCAATGAATATAAATACGATATGGAGAATTTGCGGTTTTATATTTATTGATACAGATACCAATACGTGATTAATATTATATAATAAATAGTGTTGATATGAGACAGAGAGAAAAAGCAAATAAATAAATAATCTCCTTCATATCTATTTCATATCATAGATTCTTTCATGAACAGCTTTCAAGCTCCAAGCCTGCATTTTTGAGCTCAAAAGTAGATTAAATAACCATTACTAAGGTCTCTCATCAATGAAGGTCAATGGAAAGGCTAAATCATCCCTTTGAAGTCCGCTTCTTAGTGATGGGCAGCAAACACACACACAGTGCCACACAACAGTCACTGAGAAACCTGACACAGATTCTTTTCCATCTCTAGTAACTCAAGGATATGCATGATTTTAATCTGATTAGTTTAAAGTCACCTGTATCAGCACAAAACTCAGCAAAGGCTGAACACATCCCTGAAGAACATGATAAAGGCTGTTAGTCCATGCTGAGCTGTGGGTAGCTGAGCCTCCACCACCTCAGGTAATAGACTAGATGGATGTCAGGCAGCTCTGCCCTGCTAGAATTCTGCTGGCATGCAACAACAAACTGCAAAGTATTACAGAGAGACATTCTGGGGCTTCCTTTCTCTTCCATTGCATCATGCTTTCCTGTCCTTCTAGTCAGCCACCTGGTGAAGGAGAAGTGAGTAACTGGGATACTTACAACCTGCAGTCTCTATAAGATGTGGCAGCTACTGCTCCAGAACTAGCTAGAGGAGCAGAAGCAATGTCCCTATCACATAGACATGGTACCAATATTTTGACTGGTGAAAGATACATGCTGTGCATTGCCTGTGACGGATCAAGGCAAAAAGCTCTGCTAGGGGAAAAGCAAACCAACTTCTATGGCCTGAAAATCTGCTAAATATAGCTGTATCTACAATGATTTCTTGACTTTTCATCAGTATTTTTCCATTTTCTCTCTTTTTTCTTTGATAATCCCTGTGCATCACATTGACACTAGTTATCCACATCATTTAATGGGACTTTTAATATTAAATGACCAAGCCAATGCATATGCACAATAGGCACTATGCATTTCTCTGATATTCATTTATTCTTTTTGGGTAATTGAACATTTGTTTGTTTGTGACAAAGTAACATGTGGGCACAACACAATCTTTATTTTTCCCATAGGATAAACCTAGCAACAAGGTAAACTTCCCTGTCCAGTTCTCCCGAAGTGCCTCCAGCCCTGTCTGCTGGGAAAGCAGTTCAAACCTTGCAGCTATACAAATTTGGCGCCCACTATGTCTGCCAAGAAGGGCATCAGCTGCGTTTTCCTAAACTGGCAGAAGGTCATGCTGGACTGATGTTACAAGAAGAGATTTCACAATATGAGCTGATATAAATCCATCATTTTCAAGGAATAACAATTTTTCCACTTAAAGCAGACTTCTAAGAACACAATGACAAAATCATGTGAGTCCAGGGCACAACCACATACAACAAAGGACACTGGAATGATTTATGACACTCCCAAGCCCTGTAACAATTTTCAGTGGCAAATCTCAAACATTTCCAAAAAGGAATACAAAGTGTCTAGACTCATTTTACTGGTAAGAAAAAGGCAACTCAGCAGGTTTGCCAGGGAACCAGAAAAACACAAGCCTCCTGGTATGATACTTTACGTGCCAGGACATACTGCCTACAGTATTATACTGTATTATGATTAGCTATGGAGAGTCATGCTGTCGTTCTATGAGAATGTAAAATATAGGTTACTAAACTAGACTGAGACTAAACAGGAATCTGCTTTGTGCATCAGAATGAGAGAAGGCCTGGAAATTGTCTGTTTTCGGTAGTTGCAATCTCATTTTAGAGCATGTGGCAAATCACACAGTGCAGCTGGATTCCCAACTAATTGCTCTAGTTGAGAGTCCCCAGTCATACGTTAGTTCTTAAACAAAGATTAATACAAGGGCTATCACAAAAACTCAGCTTCTCCTTAAAGTGAATAATTGCAAGTTCTTACCTGTGAAGGGCAAGTCCAAGTCACATATTTGAAGTACTGGTCACTACCACAGAGACAGGACTACCTCTTTAAAAATAAAAAAACAAAGAACCCACCCACCCCCCACCTGAAGAAATGGAACACAATACCGTTATCAGTCTGAGATATGCAATATTGCGCCTTACCTGCTGTAAGTCTCCAGTAGAAAAGCTAATAATAACTGTTGGAATCACCATGAAACAAGCATTATAGAAAAGGACACCATACTTTCCCAACTCCTGTGAAAAATGAAACATGGTGTTTGGAATTACAAGCCATTTGGGAGAAAAATACTACTTATTACTCTGGCAACCCTTCTGACATTATCGTCAATGTTGTTCAATAATGTCAATGACATCATTGAAATGTACTATGTACATTTCAATTTAGTACATTTCAATTTAAAATACAAGCTTGTGATCGTTGGCTTCAATGTTTAGTACTGAGCTGAGTTTCCACTTCAGTCACTTTGTCTGTACACTCACTAGAATATTACTGCTCTGCTATGTCTTGAACAATTTCTATACAACACCAGTTAGTCAGAAACTTCCCAGGGCACTGGTCCAGAACTGCTTTGTGTTGGACTCCACTTAAGTCTGTGCCTGGGCAAGGGATTACCCATTCCATCTACTGCAAATCAACCATGAAAGCATAGGGCAGGGTGGCTCCCTGGGGCCAGCATAACAGGAAAATTAATGAATTCAGACTCCTAGATGGAGCATCTCTAATCACTGGTAACTGATATAACTCCAAGCAACTTGAGGGATGCCGTATATCCTGTTGGTTAACTTGCTGGACAGAAAGGCAGAAGACCGGGGGAATGAAAAAGCAGCCTTCCCTTCCTCCAGATTAAGCCATGCTACTTAGCAAATCTCTCCAGCTTCTCTCTTGCTTTAAATGAAACCCCATACTTTGCAGAAACCTGTGAGACCATTACGTACTGCTTATAAAGCAAAATACAGAGTCTGGCTTCAATGTGACTCCTGAGATTATTAAAAGATATATATTTCCACTGTACAGACTGAACCACAAAAGTCAGTGACAAAACCTCTATCCAGCATCTCCAAGACTGCTCTTTGCTATGGGTTGGTATGTTTTTATGGCACTGTATTTGAAAAGTAGCCTGCTCAATGTTTACATAAAGTATAATGTATAATAGTATCGCATTTGGCATATGTGGGTTTGGTGTAGACTTGCTTTTAGACGGCCAAAAAAGATACCAGTTGTTGTGGTTATTGGCTCAAACTGGACAGGTCTCTGTTCCTACCCACAAGTTGATTTTACATAAACCTCAATTAAAGTGTGTTTCTTGTCAAAAAGCCATCTTCCTTAGATATATATAATCAAGTTTACAGGTAAACAGTTTGCTTTTGGTTTAGATTTATTTTATTTTTTTAGACAAAACCAATGTTTTAAAGCCACTACAAACTCTGCTTAAAAGACGTGGGAGAAAATAAAATACACTGTTTATCTAAGCCTGGCCCGAGATACTAATAACACATTTTTCCCAGGCTGTTCTGTATTAAGGAAGCATATATCACCTGAAATATGAAAGCAAATAAAACTATTTATTAGTTCATAACTGTATATTCATAAACTCATATAATAAGTAACCCACTGTTACCATACTGTCATAACATTAAATTCAACCTAATCACCCTACAGTTACCTTTGGATCAATTTTCTGCTTTGTGTAAACTCCATTTGCCGCTGTGAAGATATCATTTAGCAATACAAACGTGTAGCCCTCGAGATTAAAAGACAGATCGGACCTGGGAAAGAAATATTATATTGTAAAGAAGCAAAGAGTATACAATGCATTGCATTACCTAGAGAAATATCATAGATGAGGAAATGCAAATTCAGAGAACTCCAGCAAGTCACAGGTTTGGCTTTAAGCCTTCTTTCTAAGTCAAAATACTTCACATTTCTCCAGTCACAGGACCATCACAAATAAGTCATCAGAGAGTTCCCAGCACTCAGTGCGGAAGTGGCAGGAAATGTTCAGTTTTCATTCTGTGAAAAATTCCATCTGCCTCAATCCTGACAAACTGTCCAAGTATTACTGAGTATACTTATCTATTTCTTTTAACACAAAAAGTAGCTAGGGAATAAAGTCCAACTACTTGCTTTTTGCAGTCAAACCAGACATACTGTCATCCTTTCTGTTTCAACTAGTTACCTCATGCGTATAGGGCAATTCATTTATTAGGACATGGCCCTATCCGAGTCACATCACATGGAAATTATTTACCTTTGTACGTAGCAAAGCCAAGAAACAAAAACCAACATCACATTTCCTGTTAAGTAAAGGAATACTCAAACGGAAAGAAAACAGAGACTAGCATACAAGTGCTTTGTGAACTTAATCTCACATTTGAACTTGTTCAAAGTGATTAAAAAAGTAGACATTGCCTAACTCAAAATAGTATTTGACAACCAAAAAATGAGTCCTTCTATCAAGAAAAAGAATGTATTTTTCTAAGATTATTAAAATACACTGATACTATGAAATGAAAGCAGCATTCCTTACACAGTTTTAACTTGCTTCATTTATGATCCTGCAAACATGGAAAACCTATGGGGGGAAAAAGAACCACACAAATACTTCCAGCTGGAGTTAAATTTTTCCCTTTGTATTCCTGCACCTCTCTATGATATCAGTAGAGACATTTTCCAAATGAACTTAATCCAGAGCAACTGATCTCAATCTAGGTTTACTTGGCACTTTACAAGGAAAAAATCCTCCTGTGGTCCTTTCTCTCATAACATGACTTTGTACAACAAATGAAAACCTTACCCAGCTGCTATGAAAGCCCCAAGAATGATGGCAAATACGCTGACTATAATACTCAGTGGATATCGTTTCCTGTAGACAAAAATTAGACAGTTCACATTTTCATTATTTGAAGATGAGATTAAATGGCTATCTGCCTGAAAAGCTTCAAGCAATTAGTAATGACAGAACATTTAACAGGAAGGCACAGTCTTCATAATGTTACAGAAGCAATGTGATTGGCCATGTGCCACACTATCAGACCTTGGCCCTGAGAACAGAGATTGAAAAAGTATTGTAAGCAATCTGCTACTAGATAATTCTAAAAGTCAAGATTAAAGGTTCAAACTAACAGTGCTGGAACAAACTGTAATTTACTGTGTATTGGTATTCATAATGGATGTATTTCAGTGTCTTCCAGTAATCCAATAAAGGAAAATCACTGCACATTTCTCATGCAGTTTTGCATCTCACATTTCCTTGGGAAGACCCTGTACAGCACACTATCTGGGCTATTTTTCAGATAGATACTTATTTTGAAGACAAACTGAAACCTTGTACTCGAATGGGAAAGCAGGGAAGCTTATCATATTCTTCACTGTGTCTACATCAGCACTGCCACAGAGCAAGAAAAAGCATACCATAAAACTATTCTGCTTCTTACGCGTGAATTACTTTATTTAGAAATGTCTTTATTTAGAAATGTTTAGAATTTTTGCACCATACTGCAATGTGCCTTACAAACATTCCCCTAGTCATTCTCTCAGGCTAGTCTCCAGCTCTGAGCTGGTCTGTGAGAATAGATCCATCAAAACAAAATGTACAATGCTCTTGGAGAAATCCCATGTGTCAAAGGAGCATAGCTGTGGACCACTGTCCCAACAACAAAGCTGTATGCAGTCTCTAGATATATTAGGCTTTGATCATAATGACTCTCGACACTAACAACCCAGACCTTCACTGCTTTTCAAATCCTGAGGTAAGCCCTCTCTGGAGTCCTTTAATTTTCAGCCCTGAGGAAATACACTGCGGCAGTCTGTATGAATGGAGTATTCTGCTCTTAAGCTTTCTTTAATTTGGGATGTTGCTTGCATTTATGCACCACATTGCTGTAGTCCAGCTGAGAACTGATGACAGCCCCTCTGACTCACATTTTCCTCACTTGTTTGCGGGAGTCCTCAGGCCAACAGAAGAAGACAGCAAGTTCTGCTTTCCCTGTGAGAACTTAAAACCAGAAAAGAATCCCGGAGCATCCTCAAATATGAATCACATTGATCAACTGCTGTTTCAGCCAAAAAGAGAGTATGGTCTACTTGGGGGCCTTTTGAAAAGCTTTTCCCCTGACCATCACTCTCATGTTGCCTGGGTTCAGCTTCAACAAGCTGCTTTTCCCCTTGTCACCTCACCTTAACCAAGCAGAAGCCATCTGGATAGAACTATGATAGTGACAAAGTATAATGTATTTATATGCATGTTCTTCCAAGTCAGTACAACTGAAATTAGTTATCCCAAGCTGCAACAGCATACACTTCTTAACTTCTCCTTAAAAATAATGGAGGTATCTATAATTAAGGAGTTTTCTGATCCAACAGCACACTAGTAGATACCATTTTGTTTCATTAAGCTGATATGGTTTTAGACTTGACCCAGAAAGCTACTCTACATAAGCAGACTGCTATGCTATCATCACTGTTTTGTGTCCTAAGGACCCATCTGTTTCAAGCAGTTTGCCGCTTAAGGGTCTCCAAGACAGGACACAAAACATAACTGCTGAAAGTGTCTAAGTTGTGCTCTCCTTACCTGATTCCTGCACAACAGTCAAGAGAAGAAGCTGTGTAAATGAGAGCAAGCTGAATTCTTTTTTTCCTGTATTCACTAAATCGTATGCATGTTTTCAAAAAATCTACTTAAGATCACTTTCTTTGCTTTTCTCTACTTGTCAGTAAAAAGCACTCATTCTATATTCTCATGATATGCCACACATTTGACATGATCTAAAATAAAGGTATCTTAAATGAAAAAAAAAAAAAGGATCACCCAAGTATGATGATTTCCAGCAGTAAAGTAAGTGGAATGGTAAACTTCCTGAGCACTGTAAACATCGGCAAACTGTCAAAAAAAATAAAAATCCAAGATAAACATCATTTTTATGTTCCAATTCTTACCTAACTTTACTAACCCGAGGATGAAACCATTAGTCCAGCAATAAGCAACCAAAACAAATTCCCAGCCACTTAGCATGTATAAAAAGATGTCAGACTGACACTAGAGGCAGATTAGATAACCAAATCACTGAAAAATAACAAGATTTGCCAGTTTGTAAAACAATGCAACTGACTGCGTTTTAAAAGGTCCCTCTGCATCAGTCAAAATTGAATATAAAAGCTATTTTCTACCCGCCATAGCCCTTAGGAAATAATTCCTTCTGTAGAATTCATGGGCAGGGTAAGTAAAAATGACTTCTATTGCAAACTTAAACGACACGCTATAAACCCGTCTCTGAAAACACAGAACAGAAATAAAATACAAAGCAAACATGCTTAGTAAATGAGCTGTACTTTCAAAAAGTCAAATAGATCCACAAGAAAAAATCAGAGAAAGTACAAGAAACATGAAAGGTGGTACCAGCTGCAACTACCAAACAAACCGCTACTTTTGAACAACATATTGTTGGTCTACATGAAGTAATGCAGTTGGAAACCTTTTTGATTAATTTGAGAAAACACTTGCATCTAACACTGGAAATCTGGTAGCATGGCCATACAGACCAATCAATCCTCTGCTTAAGGTAACTATTGGCAACCGCATTAATAAAGGATGCAAATCCTAACACAGAGTTTAATCACTTTAAACAACAGACATTTTGAAGTTATGCATAGGATCACCTACACTTTACAGACAACCCAAACAAGGTGGAAAGTGCGATACTGTAAACAAATGTCACACAATGTAACAAAACACAATGTAACAAAATGTTAATGGTAGAAACATTGCAGCCATTCTTACTTTTCTGTTACAAAAATTAGTTATGAATAGAAAATCTGAAAGAGGTACGTCAGCCATAGGAGGAAGAGATGGTGCACTTGTGTTTAAAACTACCTACTAAACTTTTTATTTTAAAATTACAGTTGGAGAAACAGGAAAGAAGAACTCGTGAATCAAACTTCTACAGGATTGAAACTACTTTCATATTGACATTGGCTGAAGTGCTACTAGGGACAGTACTGCTGAAGTCCTTATGTCTGCCTGGTCAGCCACTTTAGTGGAAAAACTTCTGAATGCGTACAATAAAGAGTTGCAGAATCAAGTGTCTAATATTGCTAGTCAGAGAAAATTAATTCTATAAATAAAAAGAAATGTAAACAAATTAAAAGTAATACATGTTCTCTCCCAGCTTGTGTTTCAAAGTTATGAAATGCTGAAAACCTGAAAAATTCTCCATTTTGGCTTAGGTTACTGCCAAATCCTTGGGAGCCTGTCATAACATACAAGAAACCACCACAATGGTAGTGCTGAATCTTCCAGTTCAGTGCAGCCGTTATGCTTCTGCCCTCTTCTTTCACAGAAAATTTGGTCATTCAATCTATTATAGCAGGTCCTCTACATAACTTACACTTTTTTAGCACTAGCGTGGAAGCAACTCTCATGAATTTACGCTTACGTGCATACAGGAGCCAGTGAGCAAGAAATCTCTTGGTGCTCAGCAGGGCTAGGCTGCTGTCACCAGCCCACTGCACCATCGTTTTTCCGTCTCTTGGTGATTCCTAAATAATCTGCACCGACATCATGGTACAAATCTTTCCCTTCTTCTTCTTTCAAAAATGACTTTCTTACAGCTTTCAAACTCTCTGGTTAGGACACACAGGAAAAGCTGGACGCTTGGGTGTGAGGGGAAAGTGAAAGTACTTTCATTGTCACAGAGGAGTATTGTGATTTTCTGTCAATATAGGCCTGGCTAAGCCTCCCTTAGAAGAAGTATACAACTTGTAACAGATCAAATGTTTGGGTAAAAATTTTTTAGACAGACAGACAGACATCATATGCATTTAAGTCCCTGCGCAATGCTCTTCTTTAATGATTATTTTTTACCCCCACAAAAGAAATGGGTAAAGTCCAAAGAGCTTACTTATAACTTCCATTTACTGTACCTGAGTTTGCTGGTACTTGATAATCCACTTATGTGGTTTCCAACATAAATCAGAGGCAGAGGAAACAACTGCGATAAAATTAAAAGCACAACTCAGATTATTATGTTTTGAAGCATTATTAGAAACTTTACTTGACAGAATTTGATAGCTGTAGTATCAGGAGCACTCTTAGCTAGGAAGAGGGTTTCTTCAAGGAAAAAAAGAAGTAAATATGTTGCAAACTGATCTGTAGCTCTCCTTCATGTGACCTTGCACAACCATAGCTTCACTGATTTCATGAGAAGAGTTGCAATTTACCTCTAATGGGACTCAGACTCTATTTACAGTAAATATTAATCAGGTTTATTTTAATTACTGTAATCCTCAAATTAATACACATTCTATCACTTGAATTTTAGGTATAAAAGTAATATTAATAACAGTGGCTAAATAAGCAAGAGAACAGGTGGAATAAAAGAATGAATAAACTGTAAGTATGCTGTGCTTCTCTAGGTACTCCACATATATTAGTATGCCTGGAAGATACACCACTGTAGATCTACTGAACAAATTATGCTATGCGAGATACTAGAAAGGTAAGAATTTAGGGGTAAATTAAACTTTACCTTTTTTTGCTTCTTGCATAATGAGACCGACTCACACAGAAACATATGGGCCCTAACACAATACAGAGAAACAATAACAGAACTTCAGAGGCTTAAGAAAATGTACAAGAATTCAGAGATCCCTATGCAATATTCAGCTGCAGCTCAAAGCTGAAGCTCTTCCACTACAGAAAAGTTGCAGAAGATTAAAAGCAACTGAAGTAATCAATGGGAGCAAAGGTGGTGTGTACATCTAGTTCTATTTACTATCAGACAAGCAGAGCCGAAATGGCAGAAAGACAAACCAGATCCTTTACCCTAACATGTGTAATACTTGCTGCTGTTGTGCCTACACATGCTTCAGTGCCTACACACCATGTGTGTTGGAGGCTGTGTCCTCTCAAAGCATTGTGTGCTGGCAAAGCATATAGAGGAGTGGGCTGCATTTTGTCTGTGATAAAAATTCTGCATTTCTTTTAGAGCAAAGAGGAGAGTGGAGAAAAGTGCAGTAAAAGTTAACTTTTAAATGAAAATAACAGTAAAAGTAAACAGGACTATAATCAGGAGTAAAAGTAACAATAAATATTCAGACCATCAACATAAGTTTGCAAAAATTTTGTAATGTGCTATCTCTTCAGCAGATTTTTATTTAGAGAAATTTGTTTCATTTCATTCATAGGATGAAAACAGAGCTGACATTACATTCTCCTTCCTCTGGACTTTGTCTATTTTAAAGACAAAATTACAACATCCAGCACAACATCAGAGATCAGTGATACATTTACTTAAAAAGAGTCAAGAATTCCACTAAAATAAACATTTTGCTACTTTAAAACTCTAGCTGAAAGCACAGCCCAGGAGTGAAACGCAATGACAATCGGGGTATCATAGAAAGCAAAAGGTGTCGAAAGGATAAACGGTTGGTCAAAGGGTGCTTTAAAAAGTAAAGAAATCAACAATGAGCAATCCAGCTAATCCACTGTGACTAGTAAAATGCATCACTACAATCAAGTTCTGGATGCTGCAGTGCCGACTGCTCCCAGCACACCCAGGAAAGTCTTCCAAAGGATAGATATTATTAGGACAAAGAAAAGGGGTGCTGTATTTTTTTTAATGCCTTTGCACTGATGTTAAAGTAAAAGCGACAGCAGAGACAGAGAGTAGTGGGACTGGAGGAGGTGGAGGGAAGAAACTTCTCGACGTCTCGGCAAGTTGTTTATATGCAGAACTCAAAACTCCACACTGGGAAATCTTTCTCTTTCATATTTTGGAAAAAATATGCGTTGTCCATTTTGTAATTGATGCTATAGATATTCCTATAAGATTTTTACATGCAGAAATGCCAATGATTTCAACATGCATTAAGAATAAAGAGCATTCACCAATGGCTATGAGACGTTTATAGTAAACCTCATACTGATAGTAAGACAAGATTCTGCAATGAAGATGCTGGCCTGATCTTCATTGGGCCATGGTATCTGAGCCCTGCAGCAGAGCTGGGAGCTAACTCCCTCTGTATCTCTGAGCAGACACAGAACAATACCCTGCAACAAGCCATAAAAGCACAGGCTTATGCATCAAAGTAAAGCTCCAGCAACATTGCACATGGATGCAAAAATCTACAAGGATCATCACAGTTCCCAAACTGAGATACATGAAAGATCTTCTCGTATTTCCTCTGTCCTGTCTCTTTAGACCATATACACTTAAGGTCTCTACGATGCAGCC
Organism: Stercorarius parasiticus; assembly: GCA_013396915.1. Lineage (NCBI taxonomy): Eukaryota > Metazoa > Chordata > Aves > Charadriiformes > Stercorariidae > Stercorarius > Stercorarius parasiticus. Next base: position 907,590 of record VWZL01003697.1, read on the forward strand.
AGCCCCTACGTACAGTTGTTTTCAGTGAGCATTATTTTAGCCCCTCCTATGGAACACGAACCTTGCTTTTGGAGTCAACGGTTGGTCAGGTTTTTGGTCTATCAGATATTCTTTCCATATTATTTTATCACATGTCCCATTCAAATTTCCAAGCAGCCTTTCTCCCTTCGTGCTGTGACCAAAATTCCTTATTAAACACAGATCTCCCATTGATCCCACAGGGAGCTGTATACATCCAGACAAATACTTCAGGAATCTGAAAGAGTTCATACAGCTGTATGAAGGTACAGCACCCTTTCCCATGTACTGCATAACAAAATGGCACCAGATTTCTCTGCAAACAAAAGGCCAGAATATTGCAGTGAAATTAAAATGAACAAATCCAATACTAAATGAAACAAAGATAAATATATTCACATTTGACAAACAAATGCGTATTTTTTTCTGTTCTTCTATCTTGCCTCCATAAGAAAGAATGCCACTATAAGAGGTAGTATTTTCTTATTAATATCAGGACCTACGTAATCCTTACCTTCACAGGTATACTTTTGTCAAAATCAGGGAAGTGCACAACCTTATTCAGTTTTGACACATACAATATAAGTATAGTGGCTGCCATCTAAACAAAAAGAAAAACAAAAAGCCATGTAAGAGCAAAATTGTAATGTATGAATGAAAGAACTGCTTCAAAGACAAAATCTCTATATGCATTTGACAAATGCTAGGTATTACGTACTTCTTTCAAAGAACAACACAGCACACCATTAATAAACTGGAATAACATAATTCTTTTAAATTTTAAATTATAAATTCTTATAAATTTTGCCAGATATTTATTTGAAAGTACAACACAGACATATGCTTTACTATCTTGAGAAAATTAGCAACGACCTGTGAAACAATGCATGCTGAGAAGGAGCTGAGAAAATAAAACAGGACATTATCCCAGAATAATCATGCTATTTTCACTCAGAGTGTTGTTTAGTCTGCAGAATCACTCCTACAGCTTTTTTGGTAATGTAAGACAGGGGTTGTGCATTGATCAGTCCATCGACAACACGATGAAGAAATAATAAAGATACACATGGAATGAAGGAGAACATCTAAGCAATCACACACCATAAGAATCAATGCTGGCCCCAAGGAAGAAAAGTTAAAATTTTCCTTATGCAAAAATACAGTAATTGGCTATCTAGAGGATGAGGTGGAGTCATGTTCTGCAGACTAAAGCATTATACCTTATTATATGCAGGAAAATTTTGCAACAATCAGTCAACAAAAAATGGAAATGCCATTCTTAGGTTATTCTTTGCAGTCTTCGGTTCTGCAAAGAAACAAAGTCATAGCATTGCCCTTAACATGAATTACTGCCACACTTTCTAGTCTTTGGCTCACACTGAAACATGATGTGTGGTTCCTTGAGCAGTCTGGATGTGTGTCTCTTTCTCCCTCTCACACAGCAAAGATTTTACAAGACATTTTACTCTCTTCAGCACCAAACAGTAGAGATGTCAGACTTGCAGTACCCTGTTTTCACCTCTTCCCCACCAACCTGCAGCTTGTGGCCTTGGCAGAAAGTAAATCCTCTCTTTTAAATGTATTTGCCTAAACAATACTTGCTTCAAGGCTCCATCTTTCCCTGCCATCTCTCTGCAAAGTCACATGTCCTTTTTATGGACTGGGTACACAAACATTTGAACTTTGGTTTTACTATGATGCCTACTAACAACAAAAATAACAAAAAATATATTTCTGCTGCAGTACTACAAATTGCCCACAGACAAATAACGCAAAAAAGAACCAAAACTGTGTAAGAGTCCTGCTGGAAAATTGCTGGGAAAGGGGGAAGAGATTTATGAGGAAACACGCAGTTTGTCTACAAATGGGGTTAGTATCTCTGCATATAATCCACAAATGCTCAAGGACTCTCATAGAATCTATGCACTCGCTAGAACAAATCTTGACAGTTTTGGAGGCCAGATCTCTCAATTACCGAACTCTACAAGGGGAAATAAATGGCAATTCCAGTCCTTTACGTGAGTCTTCCCAGCAAGAGTTTTGACTTTAGCTGAAACTTCCTTGATCTCACTAAAACAAATCACTCTTCCTTACAGTGTATCTAATCCAGAAGACAAGCAATACAGTATAAGAGAGGTTTTCCCCTGTACAACAGACCTCTATGCTAACATGACTTTAACTTACAAAATAGTAAGTACATTTAGTATGCTTTACTTGTGAACATACCTGTCCAATTCCAAGAAACATTGGTGATGGGAAACTGAAAAGCATAAACAGATATTTAATACTGAGGAAAGAAAAAGAAAAAAAAGAAGCAAAAGAAAAAAAGAGTTTAAATTCAGCAACAAAGTCAACAACTGGACATGTGGATGACTGGCCTGTCTTTCAGAAGAGCTCAGGAACTGCTACACTTATTGGAGATCTAATATTTCTACAGAAAAACACAAGTTGCATCAAAATCATATAGCATATGCACAGTTCAAGAACTCTAAATTGCTAACTGTTTTGGGGATATTCGTAAGTGAAGGTAACACACTTGGAGAACTCTAACAATGCATGATTTTTTGAGTGGCCTCACATACACAGTATACGTCCTGAGATGATATAGGAAATTACATCTCTTGCACTTGCCCTAAGCTTATCTCCACCGCACACACTAGCAATATGTTTTTGTGAAAAGAAAGTACCTAGGATAAATGTTGTAGAAACATTTATTGTCTGATAAAACAGCTGAATTCCTACCATACCACTTCAGTTAGCTTTAGCTGAAAGCATGGACACTTCAATGTCAAGAAAGCAGAAACTTTAGGACACCCGAAGAACCTGAGTGCCTCCATTTTTACCCCTAAATCTACATCAAGTTAAAACCAATAAGGGTGTGGCAGTAACTGCTAGTTCTCTGTATGCATAGTGAAATACAAATAAAGAAGTTACAATGGATGACTGCTTTATGCCACAATCAGCAGTGTCTGGAGCCTCTCTGCCCAAAAGCCTTAGGTGTCAAGGAGCTCCCTGAACGTGACAGCTCCTGATGCTTCCCAGGAGTCTCACAGCATTTTGCTGGACTGCCCTGTCAGAGCTGGTCACACACAAACCTGCATCCAGGGAATCTAAATAAAATCCATTTCTGTGCACATCTGCACTACCAAATGCTTAAGGCGGTTCCATGTTCTCAACAAGCTTTGTGATTTTCCATTTATCAAGGCTCCCTGAGGTTGCCATTATTTATCGCAGAAACCACCAGGAACTGCTATACTGCTACTTGGTGCACTGTGAAATGTACATCTCAAATGAGCACTACTGGGACAGGAACATAGTATTAGCAAAAGAAAGAAATGCTCTGAACCACAGCAGGAAGGCCATAAGCACACTGGATTCATAACACAGATAGAGGGTTAGGAGCAGCCAGTAGTAAAAGAGATTCCGGCAAAAAGAGATATTAGGGGGGAAAAAAAAAAGAGTAGAAGAAACAGGACTTAATCATGTGACACACAAACTGTGTTTTGATTTGTATTTACAGCTACACCACATAAATATGGAGACTTCACTCATCTGTAGCACACAGATTTCTCCAGACATTTTTGATTTACAGAGCCCTAAACATTCCCAGCAAGGCTGCAAGCTCTTTATAAAAAATTTAGGCTAACTGATGGCACGCTGTCCTTGACTATCTCCCACTGATGTGCTAGATGTATGCCAGGGACTTCCAAGGAGCTGCAGATTGTATGATGAAAACCACTATAAAACAAAACCTCAGCTTGCCTCATGTATCATTTCTGGGAGATGTTCTATACACCTGTTACGCATTCAAATAGCACTGAACGTTAGAAAATAACAGCAAGTTTTGCTGTTTTAATTTTTTTCCTTTGTTTTGTTTTGTTTTTTTTTTCTTTTACACGTTCATGAGGTAAAACACAGCAAAACCAGAGCAAACCTTTTAAGTAAAGAATATTGACAGTGAGAAGATCACCGCCACAGGACAACAATTGCATATGGGATGCCCTATCAAGTCAAAACCATAGTTTTTCAGTGTTTTTATCATTAAGAGATTTTCTGAGGTTTGCTTCCTGTTTCTGGCTACCTCAGAAAAGAAAGGGGCTCGCAGGAAGGTAACCTGACTGTTTGGCAGCAACAGTTAGAGGAAACACTGTTTCCCTGAGGGGTCTGAGCTGGTGTGAGCGGCGGAACGCCACCCTAAACACTGTGAATGATGACAGGTCTTCGAGGGAAAGACCATCATACTTCAAAAACACTCCTGCACAGGACTCTGCCGCTGGGCAGTGTTGCAGAAGTGGTGCATGCTGGGCATAAACAGCGTCTGGAACCAGAGGAACCGACCCCAGCCTCAGCACATGCCCCGACATCTCCGGTGCTAAAAGCGCCTGTGGCTGTGGGCCAGCTGACTGCCCGGGGCCGCAGCTGCACCGACACCCCCGGGTTACGCTCAGGGTCATGAAAACGCTTCCCCGCCGGCTGAGTGCCGTGCGGCCCCGCTCGCTTCGGGGCCGAAGCACTGCCTGCCCTCGCCAGGAGAGGAGCGGCACCGCCGCCAGCCCGCGGGGATGGCCGGGCCGGGACAGGGTCCGCCGCGGCCTGCGACCCGGCCTGCCCTCACCTGTAGGCGCTGAGCAGGGTCTTGTTGACCAGCACGATGAGGAAGGAGCAAGTCCCGTAGAAGAGGGCTGAAAGCACCCTGGGCAGCGCCGAGGCCGNCCCCTGGTGGGGCGGTGTGCGGAGCCCGCGCTTGGTGTCCCCGTCGGGGGATCCCGCAGCCGCACCGCGCCTCCCCTCCGCTCCGGAAGGGCAGCCGCCCGCCCCGGCCCGGCCGTCAGCGAGGGGTCTCCGCTAGCGCCAGCCCCCCGCCGCCGCCGCTCTGCGGGGACCGGCCGACAGGGAATGTAGGCGGGAGTAAAAATCCAGCGCGACGTGGCGGCCGCTGCCGCCTCCGGGGGCGCCACGCCAGCAGGGCCGCTCCCAGCGCTGAGCTGTGTGCCCTCCGCCGCCGGGTGGCTTTGGTTCTCGAACCGGTGTCACGGGAAAGAAGTTGGGCGTTACGGAGCGCCCGCCGTCGGGGTGAAACCAGCCGGGCCCCAGCTGCAGCCCAGCATGGCTGCCACGGGCTTGCGCCTCCTCCCACAGCACAGCGCATCTGGGTTTGGCTTCGCAGGAGCTCTCACAAGTTTGTCAAACTGTAAAAAACCCAAAAAGCTGTAAAAATTTGCTTTGGGTGGTTAGCTTGTGTCAAATTTCAACAGGCAGGGAGAATAAACAGCTTCGTGCTCGGTGGCGAGTCGGGCTGGTGGGGTTACAGAAGCAGGGAAGAGCCTGAATATTGAAAAATTACCAAACAGCACACACTAAACGTGAAAGTTAAACCAAGTTTTTATTCAAAGCATCTATTAAAATGACAGCACATCCACTTGTCTGCTGTTAAGTCATGCCAAACTACAACTTAATCTTTCAAAGTACTGAATACTTCAAGATCTCTTGTATGTAACCACTGCTTAATAAAACAAAAAGCAGTTTTCCACATCTCAATTTTTTTAACTTGGTATTTTGTCCAAAACTTGTCACGACATCAAACTGCTTCAGCTGTCTGAATTCTGTCTACAGCCAAGTACAATTCAGTGTACTTGTCATACTTGAAGAAATACTCTTGTGACTTGCCCAATGCATTAGTGCTGACTGAGGGAAAAAAATTAAGATCAATCCTAATGAAGTAAGTTACAACTCCAGTCTGCAACTGGCTGGTAATTACATAGTCTTGTGCCCTATTAAATACTACTCGGGAGCAATTCTGAGTTATGACTCAGAAGTACAACAGATTGATGCTCAGGGCTCATTTTGGGATCAGACCATTTACATGCAGCTAACTGAAATATTTAACTTACTTGACAAACTCCAAACCTACGTACGCCAATTACCAGTTTTACATAGGCTAAGAAGCCTAGAAGGATTACAGTGTTTCTTATTTTTAAGCCTAAAAGACTTAAACCAGAAACCAATGACCCTGATGTCAGCTAAGTTTAGGAACTGAAAGCAAAAGTTTAACCGTATCACTGATGCAAAATTATTTACATTCAATGAAAGTGATTTTTTTAAATTATTCAATTACTCTTTAGTTAAGTGCATCAATACATGACTTAAACTGGGTTAATGAGAGTTTCAACCACAACAAGTTATCAGTTATCAGAGAACAAAATCCAACAGTTGCAGTTGCTGGTATAAAAAAATCACACTACATTTCTGGAACAGCTGTATGCATCTGGTCAGTCTATATCAAGTGACTGATAAAATGATTTCTTCCTCTTGTTTAAGCGAGAGGGAAAGTGGCTTCCCTTCTCATCTGAATTTCCTGACCTTCAGTGAGAGGAAGGAGTTAAAGCAAGCAGGTCAGTAAATACAAATTATTAATATCCCCTAAAGCAGTAGCTTAGTGAAAAAAAAAAACACAACAAAAAACACCACACAACAAAGAGTCCAATCTGAAAACAAAGTTTCGTTAGCATATTAAAAATCTCCGGTTGCCTTCAAAGCAAAACACGGAAAAAGATCACCATGAGACATTGCTATTTGAAAGTATACAACATTCACGAAGTGACAAGATATCCTGCTAAACATTTCGTATCAGCATCTGAGTACTAGGCAGCATTCTGTAACTTCACTTATTTGGGAAATGCATGAAATCACACTCTTAACACACTTGTAACTATCTTTGGAAGGCTATTTTCTAGTTGTATATTGAATATTTTTCTGCAGCGTTTAATTGATAGCTGTGCTACAGTTAGTGAACACAAAATCGGCAAGTTATCCTGAAATAAAGCAATAAGGTGGCTTTATGCACAGAAAATACGGATGCTTCTATTTGCTAATAATCATATAAAAGCAATACTTTAAAACTTAGTGTTTGCTAATAGGAGATCTAGAATAGTTTACTACAAATCCATACCACGCTGTAAATACCCCCTTTATTAACAAAATCAAGTGCCAAATCACTACAGGGTCCAAAAATATCTGAAATAATATCACCAATTGTTTACCTTTGTCTAGACTTTGCAAGACTAATCATTTTCAGACAAATCCAACAATGTGCAAAAGTTCCCAGCATCACATGCTAGGAATAACAAGTGCTACCAAGAGATTCTGCTGAACTCAAATCAGAAAACAGAACAGCAAAAGTCAAGCCTCATACCTCGAGCAGTCACAGTGAAGATCCTGAACGATCTTACAGTTTCCTGCATGAAGCAGTTTCATCCCCTCTATAAGCTGTGGTATCTAAGCTTTGCCTTCCGCCTCAGTGATACTAGGTAAAGATATACTGACATCAGAAAAAGACGGTTTCATTGCTGCTTAACAATATCTTCAGACCTATCACTTAATATAAATTCACTTAAATAGTCAGATAAATACTTTCCTTTTTGTCAGCCTTCTTTGGCCACGTGTACCATTCTGCTAATCACAAACACTTCGTTCAGAAAGTGCTTCCTGTGAAAACTGCTTCAAATAAATGAGTTAACCTTGCAAAATCTAGCTTCCCACAACACATAAATTTGTCAACCCTGCATTATGCAGTCCCATATTTACAAAATACTTAGAAACTTTACATCTGTCTTTTACCTTACGAAAAGTGCAATTCTCTTACCCCATGTTATGGGGCAACAACATTCTTCATAAATTCTACAGAATAGCAGCCTATGATAAGCAAATAAGGTGCTCAGCTTATGCCCAGGATCTAACTGGTTAAGTACCACCAGGAAGTACATTTGTATATAGGCAGACTCTGCCCCAATCTACTGTCGAAGCGGTGCCACATCGAGGTTTGCAAGCTCAATGAGAGCCAGTGCGCCATGCATGCGTTCACGCTGTTCCTGGAGGCGGCTGCGGCGAGCAGCTGAATGAGCGCTGTTTTTCTCTTCACCATCCTCTTCATCAGACTGAAGGTACTCCATTGGGTCCTGCTGTTCCTGATCCGTTTTCTGGATTGTTTTAGTTTTCAAAGCAGGAGCACGCTGTTCTCTTGTCTCCCAGTACCTGCAAAATAAAACGTGGGGAATGCTTTTAAAATATATACAGTTGACTCACACACCAACAATTCAAAGCTGGCAAAAAACCTCTCAAGTACTAGCTTGCATTGACTAAGCACTGCATTTGGCTTTATCTTTCAGCCCTTATATGGTAATATTTAAGCTGTCAGAAAACTCCTTTGTTCAGTATTTTAAGTGAACATGTGTGACAGATTTCTTTTCTAAATGGTATTCCCAGCAGGCATGTGTTCCTAGGTATATGCAGTCGTTGCCTCTCATACAGACACAAATTCAGCAAGACTGTAGCACTAAGTAACAAGGTATTAGCAAGTGTTGGTCGAGCAAAGAGAAGCATTTAAGCAGAGGGGAAAAAGAAAAAAAAAAAAAAGAAAGTCTCCTGAGGAACTTTGTCTTGACCAGGAGTTTGCACTTCTTTAAGGAAAGGCAAGGCTGGGCTGAGGAAGAGCTGGTTTTGGTTTGTTGGCTTTGTTTTTTTTTTACCCCTAAGAATAAAATGCTTTCTCAGACCACTCCTATAAGTATTTAGAGAAAGATTACACCATGAGGGAACTTACTTTGCTAGCCACTCAGCCACAGCTTTATTGTCAGCTGTCTGCTTCTTACTCAGCATGTCTGTGAGCTCTTCCCTCTTCAGTCGGGCATATGGATGTTTGGGGCAATGACGGTTTGCATGCGTGAATCTGCTTAAACAGCCTTAAAAAACACAAAGTGACAGTGAAGAACACGTTACAGAAAGCAGCCCACCAATGAGTAAGCACAACATCTGTGGGATGAAGATGCTGCTGAATCCAACCTTCCTCAAAAAACTCAAAAAACCCTATGTTTGGTTGAAAACAGCAAGCTCTAGTTGCAAGGATCCTAACATGTCCCATCATCTTATACATTAGTATCAACTGACAGAATTACTGATAACCTGCTTACATAATAATGTATGCAATCCTTAGATACATATTTGCATGATTAATGCAGGTTCTATGTGGCTCCTCCCTTCCCTAGAAGCTCTTCCAAAATTAAAATCTGAAGCTTTTATGGATCTTCACCACATGGACATGCATACATTTCCAGTACTCAACTGGCCCCAGTTCTGAAAGCTGCAAATTGTTCTCTGATAGCTCACCATTCTCTGAGCAGACGAAAGGTTTCTCCCCTGTGTGGAGACGCTGGTGAGTTTTGAGCTGCCCACTCTGAACAAAGGCTTTCCCGCAATCTGGGTAGTCACACAAATAAGGCCTTTCACCTTAAAAATAATAACAGAACAGATTTATGAAAGTTGAATGTAAAAGAAGAGTCACAGTATCCAGTGGTGGTCCCTGGGTTGAGACTTACACAATGAAGCCCCGCTCTCACCCACTTTAAAAAGCCCTGGTGTACCAATAGCAGAGATCCACTTTTACCCCAAACCCACCTTTACTTTGAAGTACATGCTCAACGCTACCGGATAATACAATTATTTCCAGAAGGGAAAAGACAAAAAAACCCCAAACAAAAAAAAAAAACCCAAAGCAAAAGAAAAATTATATTTTTTCCTCATTATATTTTCTGACTTAAGCCTCTTGCACAGCACTACATAAGCTTTGTCCCATGAAACTATGCACCTACGGAGCAAGAAATATATTAAGTGAAATGAAGAAATGGACATGTGATGTAATTCAAGTTATTATCACATAAATTTTATCCTTAAGATAGCCCAAACTACGGTAAAATAACTGAGGTCAATAGTATAGTAACATACGCAGTTGTAGAAATATCTCATTACGGAAGACTATTTGAGAAAAGTTGCAATGGATAAACAGAGGTCACAAGAAAAACTTATTCTGGACTTAAACCAAGAAAGTTTTCTTAGGCCAGTCATCAAGACTTCCCCGTGCAAACCGGAACGAGAAGAACAGAGATGGCAGGTGTCTCCTCCCTTGAGAGGATCTGACTGCGTGCAACTACCCAAAGGTACGCCATGCCACTGCTCTTCAGGAAGGACGACAAAATGAGGGTGATGCTGACTTACTAAGTCAGAGGAGTAACACCAGGGTAAGCCCTGCTTAGGTAAGTAGCTCATAGAAGTTCAACACCTAATACAACCAAGCGAAATAAAAACATCAAGTGACCAAACAGCACGAGGAAACTACTGTTTAATATTAGTATTTAGATTAGTCTTAGTGACTTGAGTCAGAAAAAGAGATAATGGGAGCCAAGGTTTTTCTGGGGTTTTGTTTGGTTGGTTTGGAGGTGCCGGGGGGAGTGTTGGTTATTGTGTTGGTATTGTGAGCTACTGTAGGTCACATTTTATTGCAAATAGAGCGTACTGCTGGAACATGAAGGAAAAAGAGAAACACCCAACATATTTGCTTGGCTTAAAAAGACAGCGTCTCCTATTCAGCCGGGTATTGATGGAGTTGATCCTACATTTTAACTTAATTGCAAGTTGACTTCTACATACAGTTCAGTAACTGAGTGTGACCACCTCCACCCCAGAAAATGAATTACAGGCAGTGGAAGAGACAACTGGATGGTGATTTTAACTCTCTTCTCAACATTTAGGCAACACTTTTAGAGCATTACACTGCTCAAGTTACCAGCTACTTTTTAAGTTACTGTCTCCTCTTACAGCTAAACTTCAATTACCATGTGAAAAGTACAGCAGCAAGAAGGAAACAAATCACAGAGAAGAGGCAGTCAGAATAAAAAGTGCTACCATGTACAGAGCACCAAGCTCAAGGAAAGCTCTCCCTTGTGCACAGTAAGTCAGTGACAGCAGCAGATAAAATATTTACACAATTTGCCTATGGCATTTATTGTAGCCCACATCGCTGCCACACTTCCCCATAACAAACCCAGTTACAAAGACTTTGATTGCACTAAAAAGCCTTGGAAGCACGATTAATTTACATTACAATAGAATAGTAGCAGGTGGAGTTCGTTGGGGATTTGGAGGGGTTTTTTTGAGTCGCACCGTGTCCCTTTACTTACCGGTGTGAGTTCGTTTGTGGGCCTGCAGCGATTTCTCTCGCGGGAAGACCCTGTAGCAGACGTTGCAGCGGATGCTGCTGGAGGAGTGCACCCCTTCGTTGATGAGCTCCGGGACGGTGTCCGCTCTCGGCCGGCCGCGCCGCAGCCTGTCCTGCGTTGAAATAACCGCCCAGCTGAAACCCCGCACCTTCCCACCTCCGCGATTTAGCCAAACTCCACAACTTTACCCCCCCCAAGTGACTTTTGAAGCCAGGGGTGTGACAGAGGCCGTGACGTCGGCAGCGTCAGCAGGCTGGCCCTTAATCCACCCGGGGGGTGTCGAGCCCGCACCCAGCGCGCTGCCAGCAGGTGCGGGGGGAGGGTCAGGCACAGACAGCGCTCTGACGTGTGCGCCGCGAAATGGGGAGGAACCGACAAAATAGAAGGCCATCTCTTTTTTTTTTTTTTGCCTTTTTTTTATAAAGAAAAAAGTTTTAAACGGAGGGCGTGCAGGAGCCCCGCCGGGCCCTCCTGCAGGCGGCTCCCCGCCGCGCCCTCCTACTCCCCGCACACCGGACGGTACCCGGTCCCGCGCGCGGCCGCCGCCGGAAGTGACTTCACTTTAAATCTCCAGGCGGAGGCGGGGGAGGGGCGCGCGGCGCGCGCTCACCCTTTAACTCCGCTGCCCGCCCCGCACCGACCCCTCCGCCGCACTCACCTTCAGGTGCCGGTGCCCGCCGCCGCCCGGGCTCCCCGACTCCTCCTCGTCCCTGGTGGGGGCCCTGCCCGCTCCTGCGCGGGGCGGCGGGAGGGCCGAGAGGGCGGCGGTACCGCCGGGGCTGAGGGTCACGTTGTGGGCGTTCTCGCCCCAGCGCCAGGGGTAGACCATGAAGTCGCTGAAGCCGGGGCTGGTGGGGACCGGCAGGGCGGCCGCCGGCTCCTCGCGGGGCTTGATGGGGGTGGTCTTGATAACAGAAACCAGGATGCGCTTCGGGGAGTCCTGGCAAAAAATCACCGGGAGGCCCGGCGGCAGGCGCTCCGCCATCGCCCACCCCTCGGGGGCACCGGCGCGGGAACGGGGGTGAGGGCGCGGGGCCGCTCTGCGGCGGCTTAGCCCGGCTGTCCGTCCGAGCCCGCCTCCCGGGACGGGGGTCTGCAGGGGCACGGAGGTCCCGCGGCCGCTACCCGTCGCCTCCCGGGCCCAGCTCAGTCGCTCATCGGCGGCTCCCGGCGGGTTCTCAGTGCCTCCCTCCCTCCGCGGCCAACCCCAAGCGGATCCGCAAAGTCAGCGGCGGACCCCGGCCATAGCAAACGGCCGGGCGAAGCAGCCGCCGCCTCCCCGCACCTTTCCGAAGCGGCGCCGGACCCCGCTGGCAGCCCCGGTCCCGGCGATGCCCCAGGAGGAGAAGGCGCCGCCGCGACCCCTCCGCGCCCACAGCTCGGGCCGAGCCCCAGATTTTCCCGCGTTACATTTCGCGCCTGGGCGTAACCAATCACCCAACCCGGCACCAGCATCACACAGTGGCGGTTCCCGCCGACCAACCGCTAGGCGGGCCGCGCCCCCGGGGGGCGGGGCCCGAACGCGGCGCGGGCCTCGCCTCTGCCACCCTATTGGGCAACCGCCCGGCTCGCCGGCAGAATTCGAAACTGAGCGGGCTCGCGGGGCCGGCCCGCCCCGCCGCGGCGCCCCTGCCTCGGGGGGGACGCTGATTGGCCCGCCGCCGCGCGGCGGGGGCAGGGAGGGAGGAGGAGGCGGGGCTGGCGCGCCCGGTCCGGCTCAGCGCACGCGGGCCGTGGTGGGGCCGCCCGGTCCAATCGCCTGGGTGCGGCCAGGGCTTTTGCGGCGGCGGGCAAATGCCCTTCCCCTGCCCCTGCCGGCGCGCTGCCCGTGGCTGAAGGCAGGGAGGGCTCCGCGTGAGGCGCCACGCGGTGAAGGCGGCGGGCGCGGCCGTTACAGGGGCTGCGGCCGGTGCGTGGCGGGACGCCCCTGCCTCCCCCCCCCACCAAGTCCGCGGGCGTTGACCGGCGGCGGCACGGCCTGACGGGCGTTCTGCAGCCGTAGGGCTGGCCTGGCGGGCCTGCCGGCACCGCCGCCGTGTTGCGGTGGTGGGCGGGAGATGTGCCACATGGCACAAACAAGTATGGTATCTGTGTTACTAAAATGGTACCTTAAAATCTAGATTTCCAGCTGAGATCCTTTGAAACGGGGGCCCGGCCAAGTTCTGCGGCCTGTTGGTGCAAACGGCTGGACGCAGGGAGGCTGCAGGCCCGCTCGGGTGCTGGGCCGCCACGGCCATGGGAAATGGGGATTTGTTGTGTCAGCCTTGGCTCATCTGTGTGACTTAAGAGGTCTATGTGGCTGATCTGTGAAAGGTGTGGTGATAGCAAGGAATGATTTGGAAATACAGCAGCATACATCTGGCTTTAGCGGGTAAAAATATTAAGCAGGTCAATATGTTCCATTTTTAAATCAGCAAGTAGCCACTGTGCCTCATGTACTGAATCCTTTGGAACTAAAAAGACTAGCTTTATCAGATACATCAATACTTCGTTTTTTGGGGGGTTTTTGCTGGTTTTTTGCATTTTTTAAAGCAGGAGCACATTTCTTGGCACTTGGTGTAGGCCTTTTGTGCTGAAGCTAACTAGTAGCATTACATTAACATGCTACTTTTGCCTCACTGTCTTGCCATCACAGTAAGTTTTACTGACTAGTTAGAGGTTGTGAAATAAGTAACTCACATTTCTCACATTAAGAGCTAAACTTTGAGTTAAATATCAAGAGCACAGATGCTACCAAAGACAGGCCTCTGCTTTGTTTATAACAGTATGCTAATTAAAATGATGTTTGTTTCCTACTGACCTTACTGTGTGAGAAAATAGCTAATTACTGACCTTCTTAGTGTGTGAGAAAATAGTTAGTCACTGAGTTGATGTTACAGACAGTGATAATGAGGAGACAGCCAGAAGTACCTAATCACGAAGGACAGGGTAACAAGAAGTAACTAATCACTTCAAGGTTCTTTTAAGCGTCAAGTGTGTATTCCTATATCAAATGCTGTATTTCTCAAGCTGAAACAGAACACAAATGCATGATAAACGAAGAGGAAACAAGGTACTTTGTCTCTCTGAAGCATGCAGTATTTCTACTGGTATTCCAAAGTTCAAAAGAGAAAACTTTAAGACAGTGATGGCCTTTAGGTAGGTAATAGCAAATACTTAACCACACTGCAAGTAACTTTATTGTATGTTGTAATATGCATTTATAGAATAACTTAGTAATAGTTATAGTATCTTTTATCTAAGTGTTTTTTACTACATTTCCCAAGTTTTGCTTTATATCTAATCAATAGATCAAGACAATAACATTGCTTATATTAACGGCTCACTTGAGGACAGATACTGACTGTTCCAGAGGGATGGAAACAGAATGAGGTAAGCAAGCCCAAAACAAAGATAAATTCCAATCTCTTCCCATGAAGATGATCGAAGAATAGTAGTTACCATAAGCAGATCCGTCTTTGGTGATGTAGCTCTTTACTGCTCAGCTTAAAACTTTAAGTAGGCAATAGCGTTCAGTAGAATTACATTCCTGGAAAATGTACATGATGGCTAGATCCGCCAAGTGACACAGTGTTACCCTCTCTACCTGTTCGGGTGCCCTGCTCCAGAATGGGACCTTGCACCCTGCTCTAGATGGGTTTGGGATGTTTCTACTCCAGCCAGGGCAGATTTAGGCACTAGAGAATGAATTTCATGTCTGGGAATGAGAGAGTGGCTGTAGCAAAGGTCAAGGACAAGATGTCCCTTGCTGATGATGAAATGTGTAGCTGTAAAGGTCAGAGGAACATCAGCCTCCACTGTCTCCTGTAATGAGGCACCTTTGCCCTTTAAAGAAAAAAAAAGCAAGGGGTCTGTTGGTAAGGATGCGATATTCCATATCTGTACCTGCTTGGGAAGCTTGTCTAGGGCAGCCATTCTGCATATGTGAAAAATCCACTTGCAGAGAGAACCTGGATGGAGGAGCATCTTTGTCAGGCAGCCCTCGTCATTGCTGAAATAAATAGTCTGATGTCAGAAAGGTTAGGCATCCGTGCCTCAGCACTGCAAATGTGAGATTCAGGCTCTGCGTGCAAATATGTGATCATATTGAATCCATCACTGTTACTTATCCAGTGTAAAAATCAAGCAGAACGTTTGGTTTCATGTCAGCTGTAAAACTCAGGCTTTCTTTGTCCATCTCTTGTTTGTGTAAGTATGTAACTTGACAATCACACACTGTTTGCATATAGTGAAAAGCTGCAAATGAAGAGGTTACAGGTTGCTTTAATTTGCCATGCAAGATTAATCAGTTTAACCAGACACTTAATCAGTTTGGGGTTTGAAATCTATATTAGAGAAATTTTGTTTTGATTGATAATTCAGAACATCAGAAAACTAAGAACTTTTTGTAAAGGCTTGCATTCATTGTAGAAAGCAGAATTATGCAAAGACAAGATATAATCAGTGCCATTTTTGGCTATCATTGTGGAATCTCTATGAGAAGTTATACTTTTTTTTTTTGTCGCTTTTGAAACTTCATGAAAACAAAGCCAGATTCCACGAAACAACAAATCTCTAATCTTACTGAAGAAATATTTCTTAATTCCTCATATTTGTCCCTCTCCAAAGATACTATGACCTTCAAAATGCCTATTAAAGCTGCAAGCACAGTGTCTCTACAGTCAATAATGGCACCCTTTTGTCTGCCATCTTTCATATACGGCATAAATTCAGGAGGCTTTGATTCAAGCTTGTAGAATGTTTAAAAAGAAAAAAGTTTCAAAAATTTCAAAAAAGCTTTCTGGATACAGTCCTTTCTTGAGGAAATCTAGCATGGATGCTGTGACTGATACCAAAAGTCTCTACAAAGGCCTGCACAAGATTTGGTGGTTTTTTGTCGATGTGTTGCAGTGGTGTGGTGGTGTTAATGTGTTTTTCCAGTACAGAACAGAACAAAGTAGCTTTCCAATTCCTTCTTTTCACTGAAAATACATGTAGTTTTGTCTTTCTACAAAATAAAGCAACTATTCAGAGGCAAGCACAGCTGATCTAGGTAAACATTTCTTATACAGTATTTTATTACTGTATCATATTTATGGAAATATCTTCAGAAATTTCTGTTTTGTTTTCAGTTATGGCTAGCTGTTCTTTACAATTTAAGAACTGCGCAGAAATAATGATAAGATATTCTCTTTGCTGTGTTAGAATTTCCTGTTCTTCAATTGGAAGCATGTCAGAGCCTGAGAGATCTGACTTGACTGCCAGGATTTTGTAAAGCTGTTTGTGAGCAGATAATCACCCTAACTTAGTTGCTGTCATTATTTCCATTGATGCAAAACTGTTTGTGATGTGTTGAACAAGGATGAAGCTAGAAAGGGCACAGTCTAATGAAATTAGTTTTATTCTGTAGCAAGCATGCCCTGCGTGAGTGGGTCTATGTGAAAGCTAGGGGAGATGGATTGATTATGTTCAGGGCTTGGAGTAACGTGTAGAGGATGCGCCATATTTTGTTTTACGATGTGTGCCTAGACCTACCTGCACTCCTACAGGGAGGGAGGAGATGGTTGTTATGCTGCCAGTGATGTTCCTAATCTTGCCATTTGAAGCACAGCAGGGAGTCTGATTGAGTTTCAAGGTCCCGTACTAAGGAGAAGATTAATTTCAAAGCAAGGTAGGATGTACACTGAAGTTATGGAAAAAAGCGTTAGTTTCCCATGAATGATTAGGATAACAACATAGCCTCGTCACAGAAATCATGACTGGGTTGTCATTCTTTGGGAGACTGTGTCTGAAGGGCTGAGATTTTTACAGCATGTGTTTGAGGTTACTGTTGCTGATAAGAGGGGGCAGGGTGAGACACTGGAACAGGTTGCCCAGGGAGGTGGTGGAGGCCTCATCCCCGGAGACTTTCAAGGCCAGGCTTGATGAGGCTCTGAGCAACCTGATCTAGTTGGAGATGTCCCTGCTTACTGCAGGGGGGTTGGACTAGATAACCTGTAAGGGTCCCTTCCAACCCAACACATTCTATGATTCTATGTTTTGTCTGCAGAGTTGCCAGTGCCCTGCGAAGGAACCCTGTTGAGTCCCCAGGTGTGTTTGCACTGCTGGTGATATTCATAAACCTCAGAGACAGTAAGTAAAAGGACTTGCAGTTTGCTCCAGTCCTTGCTGGCTGTGGCCAATGTGGCTCCTACAGTCACAGGGGTGGCTGCACATACAAGTCTCATGTCACGGAGGCTTAGTGACAGCTGGGGAGCTTCGGTCACTGGTTTTGCTGGGCAGAGCAGCTCTCCAGGTTAAGCTGTGAAACCTGCACGACTCGCTGTAGTGCTGCACTTTTCAGCTGTTGGAAATGTTACTGCAGTAACGAACACCTCTGCAGTCTTAAGCAGAAAGGAGCAATTTGGACACTTTGTGAGAATACCAGGCTAGTTTCTGCAAGTGTGCTGGACACCTAAAGCAGAGCCACCCTTGGAGCTCCCAGTCCAGCAGGCTCCGTCTCTCATTAAAGTCACGCGTCAGTGGATGTGAATTATATTAAAAGACCCACAATGACACAGTTACATGATGACATCAGATTATAAACTCTTACTAAATAGTCTACCCAGACAGGCATACTGCAAAGGAATATGGAACGTTAGTGGTTCAGTTTAAGTGCTAGGCTGCATTGGCGTACTGTTTATATAGAAATCACTCGGTCTAAGTAGCTCAAGTTGCTAAAGCCTTGGGCCGCCAGCTGCGAAATCTCACCTAGATAAACTGAACTTGTTTTGAATTTCTCAGTCACATAGAAGGTGGCCCTGACACAGGAACACACTGGGAGATAAGGAAGCTCCGAGCTCTGCCACCAGTGGAGGATGCAGCTCGGCAAGATAAGAACAGTTAACGGCCCTGCTGGAGATGGAGCAGGAACCCCCTCGGGAATAAGTCGACCCCAGACCACAAATTGCCATTGGACCGGGTGCCGCATGCGGAGGCATGAGGGGACGCATGGGTTGGGAAGGGTACGACCGCCCAGGTGTTCCTGGGTTCTGGGTGCCGCTCTAGAGGGCCAGCTCTCGCTGCTGTGTCACTCC
>VWZL01003697.1:926209-1007134 GCA_013396915.1 Stercorarius parasiticus
GGTGGGAGCCGGGCTGAGGAACCCCGGCTGGTTGCGTTTTGCGAATGCACACCTGGAAGCCCCCTCGGCGACACAAGTGACGAGTGTTTGGCCACGTGCGTGCTCGGGCACGGGCCCCAGGCGGGCTTGTGGGGCTCTGCTGGCCTTGGGGAGAGGCTTCCGAAGGAAAGCGGGGCTGAGGGCGTGCGAGTGAGAACTTCAGGAACGGTCCCAGGAGACGACTGGAGAGCATCAGCTCTTACGCTGCAGCATCTGTAGCTTTCATACTTGTTCAGCATCCCTGTTGATGTGTTCCATTGCTTATCAGACTGGCTATTTTCCTTCCGTGTATGATGCTTCCAGGCTCGTTTTCTTGTACGTGTGAGCTTTCTGGCACTTCAGCTTCTTCAGAGTTATGTGTCTGGGGATCTGTGCTTAGGTTGCCGTAAGCTTCCATCGATGCCCACACCTTTGAATAAAAACTCATTTCCTGGGTGAACTCTTTAGCACAGTGTTCAGGAATGGTCAGGGTGGTTTGGCAGCTGCTGCGTTTTGATGCTAAATGTTGCCTGGGGGAATAGGGAGCCAGTTGGCTTTTATTAGAATGTCCAGCACAGTCCTTTTTGCAGCTGAAGGCTTTGCCCGGCTGTAGCTCCTTGCATTTGGAGGCATTTTTGTGAGTGTGATTGTTATTACTTACCTGGTAATGAGCTTCAGGTTGCTGGATTCAGTACCTAAAGTATCTGAGAGCTGTCTGATGGTTTCCAAATATTGATAATTTCTGCACAGAAGACTCTGGTTTTACCCTCTTGAGTTGTAAATTCCCATTCTCCTGCAGTGGGCAATGAAGTTTAACACATTAACTATTCTTAAGATATGAATTTCTTCCCGTAGTAAAAGCTCTTGTTAAATTCACGGTAACTGAACTGTGTGTTTTAATGCCTTAGAAAAAGGTGTGGCCTTTGAGTCGGGGTTATCGCACCATCACATCGTTGCCAGTCCTGCCAGTTCTATTGCTTAGATTTACAGCCTTACACTGCTCCCACAGTGATTATTTGGCCTTGTGGAGCAGAGAATCTTTCAGTGCAACAGTCTTTCAAATATGCACTAGTTAATGAGCATCTTTGTAGAGGATGATCTTAACAAGTTGTCACTGTCCCTTTGGACAGTTGTATGAAACTCGTCTTTTGAGATTCCTCTGGGGTTGTTATGTGACTTTGTCAGAGATCTCTGCCTGTGTGACTAATACTTACGCTAGTAGGAGGCTTATTTTATTTAAAGGATACTTTGCTGTAGTTATCAACAGAAGGTGAAGGAGCCTGATCAGTGAACAGCAGAGTGTCAAGTTTTGGTTGAAAAGTTCTTGGACAAGAACTGTTGGTTATCAGGAGCATGGAAGTATGCGAAGAGCACCCTTTACCTCCTCCTACTTGTCTGTAGGTATCTTAAGCATACAGGTCCTGAGTGTAATTCTGTGGTAATGCTCAGTGACCCCGTGGCGTGTGTTTGACTATTTTCTGCTACCTTGATATTAAGAAACCCAGTTTCTCATACACAGACATCAGGCATGTGCACCTTAATTTCTTGCTAACTTAAATTGTGAAAGTGAATTAACATCTATCTTAAGAAGACTTACTTGCTCTAAAAAATGCTGTGCTTTCTTCTTTAACGAAAGTGGCTGTCCTGGGTTTTGTGTGTGCTGTATGTTTATGTCTCAGCCTTGTTGTGAAGGAAGGGCTATAAATGCATGGTGCTCAGGATGCTAAACCAGGGCAGAGAGTTGAGTCTTGGTCCTGTCTGCATGCTCCTCCTTTGGTTGTGCTGTCTTAGCAAGCCTGCTCTGAAGGACAGAGGTTGCCCTCTGATTTAGGGCAAGTACAATATATAAAGCAAGTGGCAGGCTGAGGGAAAAATCTAGGTATTTTTGTAAGAGTCGGGGCAGCTTCTTATTTGGGCCAGACAAAGTTGATTTGTTATACAGGATTCAACCAGAAAACTTCTGGATGCAGTGAACGATTCAGGGGGCTATCAGCTTCATGGTTGAGAATGCCTAACCGCTTGGGAAAGACCTTGTACCAGCTCAATTTCCTGTAAAGCTTCTAATGATGGGTGCATTGCTAGAAGAGTGTACCTTCATTTGGGGAAGTAAAACTGATTAAAATTACTAAATAGTGAAACTAATGACTAAACTTTTAATAAAAAAACCCCCAACCCATAACCCAAAAACAAACTTAAAGGTTTTGTTTCCAGTCTTTCATAGTGATTTTTTTTTTGGGGTCAGATTTTAGGCATAACTCCTTCTAATTTCACTTCAGTGATTAGGAATTAAACAACATAAAGAAGCATCTAGACCCATCTGAACAGCTGAATCAGATTCTGGTATTATGGTTGAAACAACAAAATTCAGTCTGTGTTGTACTAGTGTTTGTAGAATCATCCCAGAACAGCCCAAGTTGTAAGGGACTTCAAAGGATTGTCCGGTCCAGCCTTTCCTTTGGAAGGCACCCTAGAAGAGATCATCTAGCACCCCATCCAATCGCATCNCAGAGTTGCCAGTGCCCTGCGAAGGAACCCTGTTGAGTCCCCAGGTGTGTTTGCACTGCTGGTGATATTCATAAACCTCAGAGACAGTAAGTAAAAGGACTTGCAGTTTGCTCCAGTCCTTGCTGGCTGTGGCCAACGTGGCTCCTACAGTCACAGGGGTGGCTGCACATACAAGTCTCATGTCACGGAGGCTTAGTGACAGCTGGGGAGCTTCGGTCACTGGTTTTGCTGGGCAGAGCAGCTCTCCAGGTTAAGCTGTGAAACCTGCACGACTCGCTGTAGTGCTGCACTTTTCAGCTGTTGGAAATGTTACTGCAGTAACGAACACCTCTGCAGTCTTAAGCAGAAAGGAGCAATTTGGACACTTTGTGAGAATACCAGGCTAGTTTCTGCAAGTGTGCTGGACACCTAAAGCAGAGCCACCCTTGGAGCTCCCAGTCCAGCAGGCTCCGTCTCTCATTAAAGTCACGCGTCAGTGGATGTGAATTATATTAAAAGACCCACAATGACACAGTTACATGATGACATCAGATTATAAACTCTTACTAAATAGTCTACCCAGACAGGCATACTGCAAAGGAATATGGAACGTTAGTGGTTCAGTTTAAGTGCTAGGCTGCATTGGCGTACTGTTTATAT
Source organism: Stercorarius parasiticus (assembly GCA_013396915.1). Classification (NCBI taxonomy): domain Eukaryota; kingdom Metazoa; phylum Chordata; class Aves; order Charadriiformes; family Stercorariidae; genus Stercorarius; species Stercorarius parasiticus. The sequence goes on from VWZL01003697.1 coordinate 929,372, forward strand.
AGAAATCACTCGGTCTAAGTAGCTCAAGTTGCTAAAGCCTTGGGCCGCCAGCTGCGAAATCTCACCTAGATAAACTGAACTTGTTTTGAATTTCTCAGTCACATAGAAGGTGGCCCTGACACAGGAACACACTGGGAGATAAGGAAGCTCCGAGCTCTGCCACCAGTGGAGGATGCAGCTCGGCAAGATAAGAACAGTTAACGGCCCTGCTGGAGATGGAGCAGGAACCCCCTCGGGAATAAGTCGACCCCAGACCACAAATTGCCATTGGACCGGGTGCCGCATGCGGAGGCATGAGGGGACGCATGGGTTGGGAAGGGTACGACCGCCCAGGTGTTCCTGGGTTCTGGGTGCCGCTCTAGAGGGCCAGCTCTCGCTGCTGTGTCACTCCGATCAATTATTTCTTTTGCCATTGGATTATTGCCCGAGCCCGTGCTGCGGGAAGCCGAGGGCGAGCAGAGCCCTTGAGCCGGCACAGACAGATCGCGCTGCCCGCGGTCATGCCGGCCGAGCGCAGCCATGCGGCCCCGGCGCCGCTGCCACCCGCGGCTCCTGAATAATGTACGATCATGAATAATTAATCAGGACGGACGCCTGAGCCGCGCACCGCATTGGTCGATGGGCCATTATTGACTACTTCGGCGGCGCGCGCTAATTGGCAGTCGCGGCACGTCAGGGGCGGGGCGGGGCGGGCCTGAATTCGGGATTGGTTGCTCGCGCCTTGCTTTTATTTAGTATTGGCCGCGCCTGCTGGCGTTGGGCGGGGCCCCGGCAATGGTGGGTCGGTGCGGCGGTATTACTTCTGTCGCTCCCCCGGCCTGTGTACCCACTGTGCCGGGGCCCGGGAGGGGAGTCTTGCGGGGGCAATGATGAAGGGGGCGGTGAGCAGCCCCGTGGCTGCTGTCATGCAGGAGAGCTTCGGCTGCGCCGTGGCNCGATCGTTACCAATTTCTTTCTCGTACTCGGATAAAACTTCTCATGTAACCTGTTGCCGCTTGTCTTCTTCGTGTGGCTTCTTGTGAAGAGAGAGCCTCCATCCTCTTCGTAGCTGCACCCCAAGTACTGGAATACTGTGATGTGGCCCCCACCAAGCCTTCTCTTCTCCAGGGAGAAGAAACCTGTCTTCTTCAGTCTTTCCTTATAGGGCAGGCTCTCCAGCCCTGTGATCATCTTCATGGCCCTCCTTTAGACCGTCTCCAGACTGTTTTATCTAATTACTAGGGTGTTCTACTTGTTTGGGTTATGAAAAGTCTTGTTAAAAGTTTCACGATTTTTGTTTTATTTTTGTATTATCTCTTGAGCATATTAAAGGAAATAGTCTTTACCTTTAGAAAGACATGAAGCAAGCCTTGTCTTCGACCTTGCAATATGTAAAAAGTTTTACAGTAGTCTGAGACACTTCTTTCAGTGTTACGTTTTGATTTTCAGATTGGAAAGTTTACTCACAAAGTTCTGTAATTCAACATTTTTTAATTTAGTTCTTCACTGCATTTCCAGGGGAGTTTTTACTTAATTTCTGGAGATGTTTTCAATTTAGAACAAACCTGCTAAAAGGAATTTGCCAGATAATCCAGTACTTCTACCTTCAGGACCCAAACTATTTATTATGAATTGACACAGCTGTGAGGACACTGGTTTTTAATCTTTCTTTAAGGAGAAAACGGAATCGTATTTCATAGCCTACCAAAACCTATGCTATTGGCCTTAATAATGTATTTCTTCTCTATGTTGGTTTATGACTTTTTTTTTTTTTTAGCCTGTCCGCTGAGGATTTGGGTAAAGGCTGTTTGTAGGTATTGCAGCTCTTATAATTGCACCACTTAATGTTAACTCAGTTCATTCTTAGCACAGTGGCCAAAAGGCATTTGCCAGCTCTTTGTTCAAAAGGCCCAGTTGCAGAGCTTGCATTCTTTACTGGTGCTGGCAAATTAAATTTGTTGATCATGCAGTAATAAGCTCTGTTCTCTTGAAATCTCTAAACCTTTGTTACTAATACCTCTAAAAGGTTTTCTTCTTTCATGTACATTTGATGACTCATGTAACGTTTAGATGTAGTTCCTGAGTACTACATGTTTGAGTTCTTAGCTAAAATTTTAAGTTAATATGGCACAGAATGTCTCTGGGAAATTTTATCTTATACTGACTGCAGTTTTCTTATTTTTAAATAACTTATTCTGGTATCATTCTTGTAGCTCCATAGTCGTAATGCTTGTCCAGAGGAAAGCTGCAATAGGCAATTTTGTAATTGAGTACTGGCACACATGAAAACAGAACACCACGGAACAGTGTCTAACTCCATGCAACTGTCTTTGATGTGTTGTGTGCAATAACTGAAGCCTTTTTTGTATCTTGGGATAATGGGGTATTCTTCTGTGAATTGTGTAATTAGCTGTGCTTTAGTTCATAAAATTAATTGCTTAAAGTCTGGAATTAAAATCACATGGACACATACGTGGAAAGAGGAGGAAGTAAGGTTGTGCAGGCTTTGGTGAGTTTATAACGCACTATGATGCAGCATTGTCAGCTGGATTTTTGGTCAGAATACAAGGTTTTGATGCTTTTTGCACCTCCCTCAGCCTGTGAATTGCGTGCAAGCAGCCACCCTCGCCTGCCGTGCTCCTTGCATAAGGGAATGGGGGAAATTGAGGAAAATTTCTGCTCTAACTTGTAATCACTGATAGCAGTTGCAAGGTGGGCTCCTTGTGGTGTTCATCTAAAGTCAAGGTTTGCTGAACAAAAAACCTATTTTCCCTTAAAACTAAAAACTAAAAAAAAACTTGGGAGCAAGCTGTCTCAATGGGGGCCAGTGAAGAGCCCACAAAACCTAAAAAAATCTCTCTCTTCGTCAGCAAAAGTCCCACTTGTTTGAGGACAAATTATATGGATGTAAAAACTTGGCGAGAGGGAGACAACAACACTGCAAAGGCAGCTAGATTTTGCTGCGTTGTTTTAAATCTGTCTGTTAATACATAGAGATCGAGTATGTGGGAAAGCAGGCAATGCAGCTCTTAAAAATACGATTTTTCTGCTCTCCCAGTTGCGAGTTCTGTGATGTGTGCTTATTAAAAACACTTTTCTAGACAGTCTTCCTGTCTAAATGCTGCAGCATAAACAAAACTAATACTGATAGTAAAGTATTATTGTGAGAAAAGTGAAAACTACATAAGTATACATTAGATCTGTGTGAGTTAGAGTTTTAACAACAGTTTGTAAAACTGGACTTTTTTATTTAGTCATGTCTAGGTCTAGTACCTGGTATTTTTAGTATTTACAGGTGTCTTTCTAGTAATAGCTCAGCTGCTGCTTCTGGAAAGAAAAAAAAAAAGCTGGGTCTGTTCAAACAGTTTAAGCATCAGATTCCTTTTCTGATTCCTCAGACTAGAAAGTAAAGTGACAGGCAACACGGCCAATAGACGGGGCTGCTGCAGTAACCTCCTGGGGAAGTGGTGGTGAGGTGGGGAATGGTGGGCAATGTCTTCAGCTGAATACAGATTACAGGTGTAAGACACAGGAGAACCACCTTAAAAACAGGCTAAACTTGGCGGTCTTCAGTTTTCAGCACGGTGTTTGTAAGACATCAAGTAGGTGATCCACAAAATCTCAGCACATTTTTTGTGGTTTTGAAGAAGACCTGCCTACCAGTCTACATATGCGAACAAGCAGACAAAATTGGGGTGTACTCAAAGAGGTAGTTAATGAGCATTCAAAGCATAGCCCAGTTCTTCTTGAGTGAAAGCTATTATGGCGGCGCTATGCCAGATTGCTCACATTTTGTTTGTCTGGGTTGGTTTTTTTTTTTTCCCCAAAGGGTACGTGACCCTTCAGCTCCTGAAATAAAAATGAGTCTGCATTGGGATAGACATATGGCAGAGGGTTAAAATTGGATAACTTATGTTATCACTGATTGCAAGCTCCGGTTCAGTTTGCTCTTATATGCAGAGCTGAAAGTTGTGCTGGTGTTTGATTCACAAGTAATCACAAGCTTCGACTCTGAGGGTGACTGCTTATTAGAGAGGTGTAGTTGCTGCATGCTGTTTTAATCCTCTGCTGCATGTCGGTCAAACCAGTTAAAAATGTTTTTAGGCAGGCAAAAAAAGCCACAAATAATCTTTCTAGTATTTAAAATCCATCTTTAGTAATTATAGGCACCTGTTAGAATCAGAGTGAAATAGCCTTGCAGTGAAATCAGAGTAGGGCTGACTACTTTGTCTGCCATGCTCAACGCTAGACATGTAATACACTGGCATATCTGTCAAGAAGACGTGTTTTGAAGTACTTTTAAGTGGTACTGGGTAGCAGAACCAGAGTCCATCTTTTTAAAATGACACTTGCATCTTCATTTTTTTTCCACATGGCTTTACTAGTTCTAAGGAGCCCTTTGAATCTGAAAGTGAAATTGAGGTTAATACAAAGTAAGGAAGGAAGGTGGTTACTGACTACTGCATTCTTGCCAGGTTATTCTGTTTAGAATAACTGATGTTTCTGATAGCTAGTGAGAGGCTCAAAAATAAATAAAAATGCACTCTTGTATTGCAGTTGTGCGTTCAGATCCAAACAAAATAAGTAAAAACGAGTTCAGAAATGAGTAGTCACTTTTTCCATAGCAGGATTCCAATTTGGAATTAGCACTTGTATAGTTGGTTGTGTAGCTGAGATGTGCGTAGAGCAGACATGTTTCTGAACAGCATGTACAATTCTGTATTATTTATAATTTTGCTTTTTATTAAAGCATCCTGGTTTGAAAATCTCACTCAGAAGCTGATTTCAAAACTTGTCCTTTATCCAGAGATTACGTAGTAATTTTTGGGATGGAAATATGCTTACTGCTCTAGGGATCGAGCAACTCAAAATTTTGAGAAAATTACTGGAATATATTATGTCAAGTGGTTTGTAGTTTAAAGAAAACCAAAGCTACGTTTGGTTCTGCAGCACAAATAAAACTATCTTCTGTATACAGAATATGACTGTCCTTACTGCATACAAAAAGCTTTATTTACCACTCTTCTCCTTATTCACTGAGTGGATAGTTCTTTGAAGTTTTATTTTTTAAGACAACATTACAGACTGTTTGCTGCCTAAGCTTTGATCAGAGATCTTATATGGACATTTCTATGGAGCTGCGAATTAATTTATTCTGTAATATTGTGACACAGAACAGGCTTTTTTTCTCTTTCTGTGCTAGCAATAGAGGCACAGCAGACAGGACTGTCACTCGTCCAGTGTGAGTAACCTGAGTTCAGTAACTTGGTCAGCATTGCAGAGGGGCTTCTTGCAGAAAGAATAGCTCAGATTTCTTGGACTGAGAGCAGTGTTTCTGTAGTTCCTTGCTTGACTGACTTAAACCAACACTTTTTCAGCCAATAGTGTAAGTATAGGGGCCTAGCAGACAAAAGGCTGGCTTTCTTCTGGAGAACTTTGGCCTAAATAGAGCACAGAATTTGGGAAAATGGGGAAGGAAACACATAATGAACTTTAATCTTATGCTAGATGTATATGAGTTGAGTGGATAACCTCAATGTTTTATAATACACAATTTCTCTCCATTCACCCTTCCCAGCCTGCTTCTTTTTAACCCTGACAATGGCTGAACAAAACCCCGAAAAGCTTAAATATGTCTTTTCTTGGAATTTGTTGATATTCTAGAATCAATTAGTGGTGTTGGAGACTTTGTACTTGCTGCTTGGGTTTCTGCTACTTAAACTCAGTGATTTGTAGTGTTGGTGAATGGTCCTCTCTTCCACAGAAGAGTAGCAGAAGGAGGTGACCCTCTTCTGGTTGTTGGATACCATGGCTGTGGGCTTAAAGTAGAGGTGCAGGCTCAGACTTCTAATTCTAGCTCATGTGGCAAGAGGTGTGTTGTCTCATGATCAACAATCAACATCTGTGTGTAACGGTCCTCCTCTTTCCTTCACCTTCATTGCTTCTGCAGCCGTCTTGCAATTCATGTCTTCCATTGAAGCTTCTCTGCCTTGTCCTGTAGTACACTAGCAAGACCTTCAAGAGAACATGAGAGAAACAGATTTTGTTCTCCATTTCTTTGGTTTAATGTGAGCAAAATGAGATTTTTCTTTAGCCTGTCTTTTCTGAAAATGCCTGAGCCATGTCAACACCCGTAGGATTTTTGCCAGAGGCAAGTTCATCAATACAGAAGGAAAAGTAAGTAGATGTCTTTAAAACAGACAGTGTCTGGCAACATTAACTGTAAGTGCTTTTAATATTTTGGCGGACTTGGGATTGGAGAGGGTAAAGCAGAAGATTGTAAAGTGTAAACAACTCCTTTCAGTTAGTTTGGTAACTGCGGTTATTAAACTGCTAGTAATCTGTGTCTGTGTGTGTAGGCTGGAAGCGAGCACCTAAGTGGGGAGAACAGCAAGGATTCAAAAACAGAGGAGTGGAGGTGAAACAAGACAAAACTGAATGGAGATCATCTTTCAGGGAATACCGGTCCTACGAAAGACAAGCAGAATTCACAGTGGAAAGGTATGTATCATACTGGGAGAAGTAAGGGTCTGCACAGGGGTGGGAAGGGAAGACTTAACTTTTTTAAAAAGAGATCTAGTAGCCGGATGTGACTTGAAGGCATGTTTGCATTATTAGTGTGTACATTTGTTGCAAGATGACTTAGTTCATGCCTGTCAGAGCTGTGATTTCAGCTTCTCATAGATCAGTTTAAAGCAGTTTTGTTAAATGTTAGAAATATATGGTAGAACTGAAAAGTGTAAAGATCTGAAAATGTAACCCCTAGTCTGCAACATAAATGGTAATTTCTGAGCTTACATATCAAGCTTTGCAGAACATGTGTGTTGTGGTTTTGGCCGGATTGGCCAATCAGAATGACACATGGCCCTCCCCCCCCACTCAGAGAGGAGAAGAAGAGATAAAGAGATATACGAGTTTAGAAGAAGAACTAAACTACTTTAATGAAAATAACAATAAATAAGAAAATAGTAAATAATAATAGAATAAAAAATNAAGTTAGCTGACCTTGGTTGTTATAGCAATAAGTATAAGCAAGAGCCTCTGTGCATACCATTCCTTGGTATAATCAGGTCTTATCACTCTGAGACCGAACAGTTTCTGAACAATATGCTGTTAATTTCAGACTTTAGTCAGTTAGAAGAGGCCCAGCTAAAAAGTAAAATTACAGATCAGAAAATTGGTTCTGTTTTACCTCAGACCAGGGTACAGGTTCCATGTTGAATGAATTTTGTAGTTCAAACTGAAAAATAAACCTTTGTCATACTATTTAGTGCTTGGACAGTGAATGCATATCAATTTTACTTTCTATATAAGTACTAGAAAATTCCATCTAAACCTTTAACACTTGAGCGCATGGCTGTTTTTACTTTACATAACGATAGTTGTTTTTTAACAAGTTCCCTGAAATTGTTAGCAGTTGCATATAAAACTGGGTTTAGACAGTGGAGCTATTGCTTGATAAATATCTGTAATAATTCCCTCTGAGTTAAGTTTATGTCCATTTTAATGACAAAACTAATACAACTGTACTGTGTGCTGTGTAAAGATGCACTCTAAAAATTGTACAGCAGCTCTCATAACGATGTCTCTCACAGCTGCACAAGTACAACCATATGAATTTTTAGCTTGCTAACTGTTCTGTAGGAACACAAATCTGACTAGAAATCTTCTTTTTAGACCAGTTGAAAGATTAGACCGTGGAAGGCCAGTAAGAGGTCGTGGCGGAGGAAGAGTTGGAATACGAGGTAGAGGAAGAGGTGGTGGAATAAATAGAAGTTTCGCTGGCTTTGACCAAAGAGGAAGACGAGAATTTGAAAGACAAAGTGGGAATCATAAAATGTAAGTGTTCTGTGTGCTGCTTCTTATGTGGTGTACAAGTAAGCAGTAGTGAGCACTCCAGTAGCGTCTCTTAAGTATTCTGTTCCCTTCTTCTATATCCAAGTTACCTGGCAAAATGTCAATACCGGTTTTAGTTTGAGGCCCTAATGAAAAAAAGCTCTTAAACTCACATAATACTGTTTCTGTCTCTAGAGGGGTGAAAGCAGATGACAAAAAGGGTGGAGGTGCAGCTCACAACTGGGGAACAATTAAAGATGATACAAGGTACAATGTATGCTTGCACCCACCACAGATCATCATTTTTCCATGGCCCACCTTAGGTCATAATTTTCTGTTCATCAGTTTCATGTCCATTTTGAGCTTTATGAACCTTGCTTTCTATTAATTGTTGTGATGAACATAGTTTTACGGTTTTCTGAACTTGCTTCCTTCATGTTGGTGAGATTAAATTGTAGCAAAGGCCTGGTGTTGTTTCTTCAGTTAGGACTGCCAAAATCTTTTGACTGGGGCCAAATTGTCTCTTAACTGAAATAAGTTATGGCTTTTTTCAGTAGTCAGGTGAGTGAGACTCTGGTATCTAATGGCATTGCTATAAGAGGCTGATTAAAAGATTGAAACTCTGTTAGTTAACTTAAAGTCCAGTCTCTTTTTCTCATGTTTAAGTATAATTTCTAAATTCCAAAGCTGTAATACAATTCAGTGTGGCTCTTAAGGTAATATTTAGGTGACTGTACTACTGAAATACATTTTGAAGTGCACAGGAGGATCAGTAACAGAATGTGATGGCTTATTAATGGTCAGTTTGATAAAAAAATAGGAATTTTCAGTTGTTTCTCCTACTAGTTTATGTTCAGATTTGCAAAAAGCTCACTGGAAGTGCTGACTTTTGTCCATTCTTTGCACCTAGCAATTTGCTACTCTTTCCAGAAGCTTTGGTTCTCATAGGCGTCTAGAACTCTTTAATTGAAGGCTGATAAAGGAAAGAGAAAAGGCAGTGCTTTGAACTTGCAGCAAAGATCTTTGGCTTTGACTTTGGCACGTACACACTTGCTCACAACTGTTTTAGAAATAAAATTTTATTTTTAAAAATCAGATCGTGGCTTCAGGCAATCATGCTAAAAGGTAGAAAAATACAGCCTTGATGGATAATAATTTTGCGGCTTGATATTCCAGCTTCTTCTGAAAAGCTGTACTAACTTCTATCTCTTTTATAATATTTCATACTAAAAGTAAAAGATTGATTAGGGACTCTGGCTCTTCAAAATGAAGGATCAGCTAAGTTCACATAGATCTGAGCTGATAGCACAAACCTAGCTGACCAAAAGCACAAAACTAGCTTTTGTAGGATGTCTGAGAATGTTGTGTGAACTTCATAAAGTACAAGAAATTTAAGATCCCTTATACTTATTCTCCCTAGTTAATTTTTTTTTAAGTTCAGTAGCATCAGAACTTATGATATAGACATGAGATATCCATGCTTTAGTGTAATGTGGTGTGTGTGGTAGAAGTGAAATTAAATTGGAGTTGTCTAAACAATTCTAAAAGTATGTCTGTGCCTGAATTGTGCTCAAGGCATCGAAGCTAGAAGGTGTTAATTTTAAATGTGTGTGCCTGCCAGTAGCATGAAAGTAAGTATGCTCCTGCTCTTATTTGACAGTGTTACAGAAAGCATGAACTTGGAGTATGAATTTTACCATTTTAATAGTTGGAAAGAAACAAAAAGGCAAACCCAAGCATCAGTAATATACTCTAATCAAGTACTGGTATTAGTATACCAGTATATTAGTATACTTTGTGCATGCTTTTCACTTTTTTGATTAAAAGTAGAAGGAAGTTGTATTTTCCTAATACTTCTCATTTTGTTAGTCGCTCAACTAGTCACTTAGTAAACCTACTTTCTGCTTATGATCCTAGAGTTTTTCTCCTCTATTTTTTCCCTTCCCAAGGAATTCTGGAAAAAAGTGACGTATTGATCTGCGAGGTTTTTTTCCAGTGTGACCCATGAAGACTTCATGTTTTTCTTGTTTATTGTTTTAGTGGGATGGAACAGACTGCTCCTATGGAAGAGACTGCAGAAACAGCTGAGCAGCCAAGGGCACCTGATGGAGAGTCTCTGAACAAGTATAGTCAGACTAAAATATTTTCTTTCTAAATGCAAAAAAAACAATTGACAGTTCCTGATATACTTGTACTGGGAGGCACACTTGAAATGTCAACTGTGAAGTTTTGCTGGTGCACATATCTAGAAATAGAAAAGCTTTGTCTATATTTGTAAGTCAAGAAAATGCAGCCCTAATTCTGACTAAAGCTTGGTTTATGCAGCTGCAGATTGCATTCAATTGCCCAGTGATGCTTATGTTCCTAAGATTTGGTCATAATTTAAGAAGCAGCTATGTATCGTCTGTTACCTTTTCAACTTGGCTAATTCGTAAAAACTGCTCTGTATTGTGACGTTCTCTATGACAAAAAGGTATTCAAGGTGCCTATGCAATTGTATAAACACACTTAAAATACATTAAGATAAAATTATCTAAGTCAGTATTCATCAATCACTAATACCATACATTTGTCATCTGTTCATGAAGAGCCTCTGTAGAACTTGAAAAACTTGCTGGAAATGGTCTTGCAGTGAGCCTTAGAAGTAGGGAAATTGAGAGAGAAATCTGCTCCTCGTCTTCGGGCTTTTGTTTTTGTCAGTGTCCAGTGAAAATTTACTTCCCAGCAAATAAACAGTAGTGTAAGAAAATAACTGGACAATCTTGTCCAAGTAAGAGACTTTAAAGAATAATCAAATAGCACGTGGTGAATATCTCCTAGTGAGTGAAAGGGGGTCAGTGCAATATGTCAGCCTTCTCTTCTGCTGTGAAGAGAAACTAGCTTACTACGAAGCCTTTTTTACCTAATGATGCAGCTACAGGTATTAGTCGCCTTGGCTCACTTCTTAATTATAAAGCTGACTAGACTGCAAAGCCTGTTTTATATGTTCACGTTGTATAACCCTATAAGAAGTTGAATTGATATAGCTTTGATTCTTTTAATTTTAAACTAGCTTTTAAGATACAGCTAGAGGTGTGTATACATGGGGAAGTCTGTCTGTGAAGTTGAGTGACTATGATTTCCAGAAAACTGTTTCTAGACTAACTTAAATCAGATGGGTAGTGTAGATAAACTGTTAAAAATGCACTGTATTAGCTAAACATGAGAACAGTTATTCAGCTTTTTTTTTTGTCAAGTACTAGTACCCTGACTTGTTTCAGACTTGTATTTGTTTCTGCTCCAATTCAAGCTCTTTGTACGTGTGTCCTGACATCGGTTCCTTGTAAAGCGTAAGGCATGATAAGTATATGTAGTGGGAAAAGCATCTGACAGAATCTGCCAGTTGTCTTTAATTCTTTTCCCTTTCTCGGACATCACTAGGTATTCAGTCAGAGTGTAAGCCTTTCTGGAGATTTTACTCCTCTTCATGTTGGTTTTTTTTGTTTTTTTTTAAAAAAAGCTTCTTTTAGGAATAGTCCATTGAAATCTGTAAGATTCAAAAATGCAAGTAACCTACAAGTACAAAATTCTGCATCATTTACTCTTTTCAGTGTGGTAAATATTGTCCTGAAGACTCACAAATACAAAATACAAAATATGGATTACATGTACCTCATTGCATTTACTTTTGGAGGTAGTGTGAGCTTGTTGGCTCTACGTATTTTAAAATAGAAGAGGACACATTGTACAGATAGTGCCTAGGTAATGAGGGATAGTTGTATGGCAACCTTACCAAGGTAGAATTATTTTTGTTGTTCCTTTAATATTTGGAAGCTGGTGGGGTATAGTTTTCAGGCTTCAGGATGTATTTTAACATCTTGTGTGCTTAGGTTGCCTCTGCTCTCCAGAATTACTCTCTGCTGTCAGGTAACATACACCAGCAAAAGATCCTAGCAAGGCTACCTTCCACTTTCGCTACAGCCTCAGTATTGAGAGTGTAGGGGTTTGTGTTCACTGTAAGCTACTGCTAGGATTGTTTTCATTTTGACTCTTAAATGCAGCAACTCCAAGGAATCCATTTCTTTTCTACTACTTTATTGCAGTTGTGTGCTTGTATTGAGGAAGACATGGAAAACTTGGGTTTGTTTCTTCTCTCCTTCTCTTCCCTGTTGTAATTGTTTCCATTTACAAGAAAAAAAGGTATTGCAGTAAATTGGGAAAAATCTCTCTGCATGGAGATGCTGTATAGCTTCCTGTTGTGGTACTAGCTAATAATTTCAACACAACTCTGGAAAGACTCCTATGGGCTTCTGTAACTTATGGGGTTTTGCCTTCTGGACTGTGTCCACATTGCTGTTCTTGAGCTTCCATTTGCAAAGTATTGCAGAACAAGAGTTTCTTTGATACTTTTTATAATATAAATCAAGTTATTTCTTTCCATATCTTCAAATTTCCTTGAGTGTATCAACAACATCTATTTCTGTTTATAGCATCCCAAACTGCATGCTAATAGTTGTGGAGGTTTTGCTGCAAGTAATAAGTACAAAATATATAAATAGTATAGCAGTATAAGCTTTCCTTATAGCTGCTTTCTGGTGAACTTATCTTCACAGCCTGAAAAACGTAACACACTTCTGTTGACAGGTAATTCAGATGAATAGATTTTCTTTTTATTCAACACATAGTCTAATCAATTCCTGTAAAAGGTATTTGCAGAGTTAGTGTTTATTCTGTGGGGTTTTCTTCCATTTCTTCACACAGGACTTTCTTCCTTTTTGGTGGAGCTATGTATTCTTCTGGTCATTTAATAGGAAGCCTTCAAAATTGGTCTTCAAGTTTGCTGGGCTATTTACCTCTCTTGCTTGTTTTTCTTGGGTTGGTTTGGTTTTTTAATAGTGACATAAAGCTATCCATAGACCAGGCCAGATCTTTGTAAGTGTTTGGTTCAGTGTTTTTCTTCTATAGATAACTTGTACAGTTGTTGCTTGCTCTTACCTTGTTTAACGTTGAACTTTGCTATAACTGGTGCTAATACTCTTTAAATGGTGTTTAATAGGAAGGGTTCACATCGTTGATTTCTTGATAAAAGCTTAATTAAAATTTGCTTTGTGCAGCAGAATAATACAAAAACTCATCTGAAAAAGACCCATGTCATTGTTTTTAATAATATGAAAATAATCATCCAAACAACCGAGCTGAATGCCATTCTTTTCCATTCACACTTCCTCTGCATACATAACTTGTTCACGTTGATCAGTTCCTGCAAGAAAGGTATGCATAGTAAACAAGGTGTAACTGGAGAGTTATGGTCATCCATTGAGAACACTGAGGCACGAGAAACTGTTACTGAAGGCTACCATTTGATGTTTTAGTATGGACTTGCATTATGAATTCAGTTTCTTTGTGTCCAGAGGCTGTGCTTAGGTGTCTGGCGGTGGTTTTTGTAGGCATGATTATTGATGTGCTAAGGAGCTTATTAAATGGATTAATGAAAATGTGCACCACGCAGTTACTAAAAATGCATAAGGTTAGAAGGTAGAAAGCAATGCGCAGAGTGCACTTGCATGCAGGCTTGCTGCCCAGAATAAGTTCCTACAATCGAGTCTCTGTCCAAAATGTGATATGCAGGTTTCTGTTGCTGTGCTTCGCTAATGGGAGGTGTTTCCCCTTGGGAGTCTTGGCATCCTAAAACAAGTTTGTACTGCTAATAACCTAGCAGTTGAAACCATCCTTTGGAGTAAAAATCAAATCGTACTTGAGTTGAAAAAACAAACATTTGCAGTGTAAATTCACCAGTATTTCCTTTAGAACAGGCAAGTGGTTGTTCTTGCCTGATAGATGTGTACTTTTCAAAGCAAAGCCTGTGATTGCTTTTTTTGAGAGGTCAAGTTGCTGTGTAGTGAAATGTCTTCATGTTGTCTTACAGTCGTAGAAATTTAGATCTGAAAGGGGTATTACTGGCCCAAGGCATGACCAACCATACCTGTGCTGCTTCTCATACTTGTCTGGTTGATGTGGGAAAGCAACAGAAGATCAGCAAGGAAGATTGTAAATACGCTCAAGTGACTCGCACCTGGGGTACTGGGAAACACCTATATCACACTAATTGTTGTTCAAGTCTTGGGTGCTTGCAAGTAAAACGTTTGCACTTAGAGAATGTAAGCCTGCAATGGACTCAGGCACACCTTATCTAGCCGCTTGAGAATCCTGCCCTGTTTTTGAAGAAGATCAAAGCACAGTGGGAAAATTATGCCTGCTTGAACCCTTGAAATAGCAGCGAGAACAGGGAGTCTGGGCGCTCTTGCTAACAAGGCCTCTCTCTCACTCCACGGTGCCCATGTCCTCTGCTTGCCTGCCCCTGCCCAGGTGCTGCTTTGGAGATTCCCTGATCCGTGACATATCAAGATTAAATTTATTCTTTGCCTTTCATCTGTGGTTTTGTGGTTGTTTCTGCATCCTGCCTGCATCGGCTCACACAGTTGATTTTGGTGTCCTCTACTGATAGAGATTTCAATGTTGTTTGATAGTCTTTCCAATACTTTGACAATAGAAACTATTGTGTTTGGGTTTTTTTTCATCCTGAGTGTCTTGCCTTAACATCATGGTTATGCAAAATTTTCTTTCTTTTTTAGTGCTTTTTTCCTCCTCAGCATCTCTTTAAAGGCTTCCCATGTACCCATGTAGATCACATATTTTAGACCTTATATCTGTCTTGCAGTTCAATTCTGGAGTTTCTGACTGTTCCCACATAGAAGACATTATTCAGCTGAGACTTTGTTCCACCCTACCAGCAGTGACATCTCTTCCAAACAAAACTGTATATGTGTCTCCTTATAATAGTACACTGTTGCAGAAGGGACAAATGCTGTTGATTTACAGTTCAGCTTGACTGGGTTACCTGCAACACTCTTCCATGGTTTGGGGGGTTGACGTCCCTTCTTCAGAGCTTCTGCCTTGCTAGCGGTTCTTTCTATGTTTGGGTGGCTGATACTTTTGGTATTCCTACTTGTGCTTGGGACTTCCTGGTGGTGGTTGTTTTGGTTGGTTGTTCTCAAATCACTTACTTAGTCTCTTTAGCATTTCATATCACTTCAGTATTCCTGAACACTTGTGCTATTGCCCTTTTCTTTTGCAAGCTTTGTGCCGTAGAAAACGCAGTAAATGTGTTATGTACTACAGTGTGTATAACTGCACAGAACTGGCCTTAAAGCTCCACTCTAATGCTTCCTTTTCTTTTGCAATTTGAAAGATGGATAGCTGCTTTGCAAGAGCTTGTTGCGACCAGTTCTGTATCTTTCTACAGCTTTCACCAAGGACTGAAACAGTGTCTCTCTAAGGTGGTGAAAACTTACTGGGAGAGAAGGACAAAAGGCTTCCTGAAGTTCAGATAGGCAATTTTCTGATTCTGTCCTGAGCTAGTGGCTTATGAAGAAATTAAACCAATTTAATAGAGCTCCTTTTTATTAGTTTACTTTCTCTTTTTTTTTCTTCCTCTGGGTGCTTGCAACTCATCTTGTTTTTCCAACACCTGTTTCCAAAACTGAAGCTTCAGATGATTGATCAAAAATTATCTGTCGTCTTACTCTTGAGGACAACAAATGGAAATGTTTGGGGTGCAATTGGTTCTTAATGCTCTTACCCATGGAACACTATCTGTTGGTGTTTTTCCAGAAGTAGCTGTATCTTTCACAAGTATCATTTTTATTTAACTCAGTGAACAGGTTAATTTTTTTCTTAATAGGCCTTCTAATCTAGTTTCAGATCTTCTTAATCAGTATGGAACTACAAACTGCCTACCAGTCTTTTAACCTTTAACTTCTGGTTGATACAGCTAGAATTTTCAAAATAACAAGGCATGAAGACATGTCAGAGGGTAGGCGTAAAGTACAGGACTTGCATATTTTTTATTTACTTTTTCTGCAAAGTGCATTTAAAACCATGTTAATCCTAGAATCAAAATTAAGGCTGCCTCACTGCTGAGTTCTGCTTCTATCTGTCATATGCTGGGTGCTTCAGGAAAATGTTCTATGTTTTTGACTGGTAAGAAATAGAATGGTGCTCTGCAAGATCAAATAGGAAGAGGGAGCAGGCCAACTCTAAATGTACAGAGCACTCCCAACAAATGTGTGTGTTCTGATGGGGTGTGTATACAACTTCAAAACCAGAATCTACAGTTCACTGACTGTCTCTTGACTCTGCATCTTTCCATTATAAAATAAATTTCCAGATTGCATCTAATTGTATATTTACATTGGAAAAATCATCAGCATTTGGGACAAGACTACTTGGAACTGCGATTGAGTGAGGAAAAACAAATCCACAGTTCTCCCACTGGAAGGGATCTAATGAAAGGGTTTTCTGGAAAAATCCATGTTAGGGAAATACTTAACCAACTTTGACTGCTATTGCAACGTATAACAGTTTTGCATGGAAAGTTTCTCAAGTTTCTGGGACTAATCAGTGAAGGTTTTCCTGTAGTTCATGGTATTTGACTTGTTTCTTCAGCAAACACTTATGGTGATGAAGTGAGTTATGCTCCCTGCACCTGATGCTGCATAGTAGGGAACAGCTTCCTGCAAATATCATTAAAAGGTACACCTATAGTGTACTGTAATAGCTGCTGATCCTGGGCAAGTCAGTCTTGGTCAGCATCAAGAAAGTAAGAGAAGAGTAGTCAAGCAATGATGAATAGAGAAGAATCTTTAGTTTTGTCTTATATATCTTGTCTTATGAATACAAACATAAAGCCTTGGGTTCTGTCTTTACTGTTCAAAAATATGCAAGGCAGACTCTGACATATTCCATATGTTTTCCTTGCACATACCATCATTATTGCACTTTGTGACAAACTAAAACTGGACCAGAATTAATCTAGTTTTGCCAGGTGATAAATACTCTCTCCTTGTGTGCTACTATGTCTGACAAAAAAAATCAAAGAAGCATCTTGTGGAATTAACAAAGGAAATGTTAATAATTGCCTAGATCCCATGGTATAATCATTGTGTCTTTTTGATGACTGAAGGCTGCACTGAAACATGAATCCATCTCATTGTCATCCTGCAGTACAAGTCAATAAAACCATGAAATGGGGGTGTTTTAAAACTGCTTGGTATGCTCTTTTTACTATGGCTATATTTGCTAGGAGAAGCTTCAATATTAAACAGTAGGGTTGAGTATATGCCTGATCAAAAGACAGACTGGTTTAGTCTAGAATCTGAAGTGCTTGAATTTAAAATGAGACTGGATAAATACCAGAACTTACTACAGGAGGCTGGAGACAGCATTTGTTCATATTCCAACAGGCCGTAAGTATATTTTCTAACTTGCATTAATGTAAAACTTGCACATCAAGTTACTGTGGGGAGAAAGAGAAATTGGGGATAGTAATTTGGTGAGAAACATTCTAAACGTTTAGTATCCTTACTTTAGGGATTAGTGTTCTTGTTCATCCTGGCATGTTGCAAGCTAATGGTTTTTACTTTATAACTATAAACTTTTAGAGCTGCTGAAGGAGAGCCTATGGAAGTAGTTCAAGAAATGACGTTAGATGAGTGGAAAAATCTTCAGCAACAGAATCGACCAAAGCCTGAATTCAACATCCGGAAGCCAGAATCCACTGTTCCTTCCAAAGCAGTGGTGATTCACAAGTCAAAATATAGCAATGATGTAAGCATTGCCTCAGGAATTCTGTAAACTCTGCTTCATGCTCAGGATTAGGAAGCTGTCTCTCTTCTTCTACTAGTTTTAGTATAATCTGAACAGGCTAGAAATCAGTATCTAAGCTTTGTTACTGTAATCACATATGTGCCCCAAAACTTACTTTAAACTTACCGTCTGGCCATTTTGTTCTCTGAGATCATCACCCTTATTTTGTGTGCAAATATGTAATACATCAAGTTGTTCTACCTTATGACTCAGTCTTAGCAATATAAAACCTGTGTCCTTGCTGCTGCCATCTATGTAGATCTCTGGTAATGCAGCTAGAGACACTTGTTCATTGAATACTTCTTATCCTAAATTTGAATCCTGTTTAGCTGACTTGCCAGTATATAGTTGTATGTATATATTAAACTCGGGTTTTAGCATCTGCTAGTCTGGATGCTAAGTGTCCTATTTCTCATCTGTACTGGATCCCAGCTTTCATTGTGCACTTGAAATATATAATATTTTTTTTCCCAAATTTATGGTCCTGCTTCTTAGAAGTAACTCTGGAGAGCTTGTTTTATAGTAATGTGCTCTTTCTTCCCCCTTTTCTCTAACTTTTATTCCACCATATTGCTGGGGCTGACATTTCAGGGAGAACTTCTAGTTTATTGATATGACTGGGGAGACAGGGGAGGCTTCTTTCACAGATTCTTGCCTGCTTAAATTTCAGATTCTGGGGGTCGCAGAAGTATGTGCATATACTTGTATTATAGCACAATGGAATTTTGATCACTAAGGTCTGCATGCACATATGAATACACATATTATCCTTAGTCTAGTTATAATATTAACATCAAAACTTCCAACTTTTTAAGCCTTAATGACTTTAGGTCATTGAGCCCTTTCAGGGACAGACACTAGTACCAAAGTGGCATTTTTGGCATGGCTTTTGGTGGTCACAATTGCCCTTATCCTCTCTTCCTTCTCTGAGGGAGATGGTGGTAGGGTGGAGAGAATATGTTCCACAGACTTTCAAGAGAGCATGCAAGTGTGTGAGTAGTGCATGCAAGTTTCTATTCTTTTGCCCATAAAGTTTCTTGGCTGACAGTATCAAGGGACCTTGTCAACACAAACATAGAATAGGAGGTACTGGAACTGTATAACATGGACAAATCAAATCTCTGTATTAGACACTGAATAAAATAAGTGATTCGTCACTGTATGGGGTGACTTTACATATATGTTATCATTGCTACAGTGCACATTAAAATTATGGTGGGAAATAGTCTTACATCCACAAGCTACTAGGAATACAGGTTTAAAACAACGGTAATGTCATAACTGCAGGCAAGTAGACTAATTGATTCATTAGTAGCCAAATACTGTGCTTTACTATAGCCTTTTAACCATTACTTGAAGATAATTGAGTAGTAGGAGTAAGTAGCTTAAGCCGGATTCTCTGGTCCCTTAGAAAACTCATAGATGCTATTTCCAAAAAACCTGCTCAGTGTTACAGATCCGATACAGAAGATTTTTGTTGTCAGGATTCTCTGAGCCAACAAAGAACTATCCCAGCCATCTGGGAAACTACAATTGCCTCGCCTCTGCTAAAACCCTGTGCAAGTTGAGGCCTGTCTTCTATTCTGAATGTCATCTTGATTTATCTGGGCCTTAGTCTGTAATATAAAAGTGTGTCAGGGAAGGGAGAAGGTGGTGCATGGAAGCTATAGGCTTTAACCAGATCTTATTTTTAGTTGCAAAAAGAAGAATTTGAAGGTGATTCTCATGTCTTTCGAAGACTGGTGAATGACATAACATCTCAGCTGGATATTAATTTTGGGGATCTTCCTCGTCCTGGTGGTGGATCAAGAGGAGCACGAGGTGGTCGTGGTCGTGGTCGTGGCAAACAAGTGGAGGAAACAGGATCTCGACCAGAAGTAGTGGTAATGTGTTTTGGTTTTTGTTCTTGTTTGCTTGGAGATTTTTTTCGGTTGTTGGTGTGTTTGTGTGTCCTGCCTCCTTTTGTGTGGAATTACTGATATCCGTAGTGACAGACTTTGTTTCTTATTCCTGCCTCATAGTATGTTGGCCTGGTTATTTTGAGTTCCTGACCCATGTCATGTTACTCAAAATTAAATACCAGTTCAGGCTCAAACTCTTAACGCATAAATTTCAAAAGGTCTGATTACTAGTTGCTGTAATGGTAACTAGAGGAAAGGATGCAATGAAGATTTGTTTCTACAGTGAGTTTTGATATAAATTGGGAAGTAATTAAAATGACTAAAGGCTTTTGTCCCTTACCAAAAAAAAAATAAAAATCAGTATAGTACAGTAATAGTACTTTGATTACTGAGAGTGAGATCAGCAAATCTGGGATCCTACAGGTGAAGACAGAGTTGTACAGCATCCTACAGAATGATACAAGTGTTCAGTATAACCATTTAAAAAAAAACTCCCTCTGAGCTTTTTCTCTTAAAAAAACCCAAAATGTTTGCACACTGAAAAATGTCATCTTTATTTTTCATACTGATTGAAGGTATCAGTTTACTTCTGTCTAGTATGAGTAAAATGCTTTAAGGTTGGGAACTTACAGAATGATACTGAAATGATTTAATACAATTGTTTCACCTGAATGAAAAAGGCTCTGTATGATAACAGAACATAGTGTTTAAAACTACAGTCCGGTATGTGCAGTAGCCTTAGAATGTAAAAAGATAATGATACTGCTTCTAAAATCAGACAGTATTTTGTGTGAGATTGCTTTGCTTTTCTTTTTTTCTTCACTTCAGTGCTTCAGAACTTGAGATCTTCTGGTCCTCTCCAGGCAGTACATCAGCGTTATAAATACGTTCACTGAATAAATACTGGAGGAATTCTAGTAGTTACAACTTCTGAGATAAATGCCTAGCATTTCTGTGATAGTGACGGATACAAATCATTTAGCTTTAATAGAAGAATGAACACTTTTCAGTGTAAAATACATATACATAGCTGTCAGATGCTTTTGAAATACATTCAGTTTTATAAAGCTTCCTTTCCTACTTTATAGGTGCAGCTTGTTGCTCCAAATCCTGACGATCCTGAGGATTTCCCGGCTTTAGCTTGAGGAACCGTCATGAATGGTGTTACCTCAAAGTAGCTATGGGGTAGCTGTGAAGCAATCAGTTTTATGCTGATGTGGGTAAAGAAAGTCTGTCTGTACTGGAAAAACTGTTTGGGTGTTTGGTGTGGAACGATAGCAGCCCTCTGCTGCTAGAGATTGGGTCCTGGGAATACTGGTGGACTGGGATCCTGTCACAGGTTCCAGCGTCTGCCTCCATTTACGACAAGTTTGCGAAAGCTTTACAAGGCTTCGGATGAAGGTCAAGAGTATACTGTTTAAAAATGTATATATAAAGATTATATCAGGATCTCCATGACATCATGGTGAAATGTAAACTGTACAACGTGGTCTGCAGTTGGGACTCTATTTCACTGTACATTTGAAAGCTGCTTTCCCTGTTTCTGTGAATGAAGTGTGTATTTTACACAGTTGCAGTTCTTTAGAATTTCCCAAATAAAGGAAAGTCCTCATTGGTTTGGGTGTGAGGTATTATTTTCACAAGTCAGAGTAGCAGATTGAAGTTTTTGCTATTTGGAAGTAGTCCGAAAAAAAAAAAAAAACAAAAACCAAAACAAACCACAAACCCAAATTCAAACCTAAACAGTAGACATTACTCACACAAAACAGTGAGCATCTCTCTAAACAGAAGTGATCTTTAAAATTAAGGCAGCATTGATAGCTAACCATAAGTCTTGTTCAGTAACACGATAAAATCAGCATCTACTTTGAAGATGTTGAAGGTGACGTAAAGTAAGAATTTTGAGTTAAAAGGCAGAACTCAACTGTTAAGGAAGCTTTTAATTGTAGCAGGAGCAACTACAAACTAAAATGTTACATGCCCTACCAAGAAGTTTGTGTGACATTGGGGATGTGGTGGGATGTCCTTTCCTTGCAGCTTTAACATACTTCCTCACTTGAGCCAGATACCCTTACTTGTTCCTTGTCAAACAGGACACTCAGCCATTCTCAGGGATCTGAGAGAAACAAGGAAGCGACGAGGGAAAGAAATGAGTGGACAACCACACCAGACTTTTTGGAAGTAGCTGTCAGCCTCAAAGGAGTCTTCAAATGCCTGCTCAACTTGAACTCATTCTTTCAGTTTACTGGGAAAGCAGATTAATATAAACCTTTTTTCCTTTTCTCTGCCTTACTTTGTTTTGTATCACTTCTAAGCAAATAGTGGATGAGACTTGAAGGAAAAAAGATGGTTTCCTTCAGGGTAAGCTCTAAGAGTATTCAGAAACTTAAAGTAACTCTTATCTCAGTGGTAAGGTGTTAGCAAGTAGGATATAATCATCCTAGAAAGACTACTGACCCTTTTCTGTATGCTCCAAACAGATGGTCTGCAAAGTAGTGCTGCCCCAAGGACTTTTCTTACATTGTTCAATTACTTACAGGACAATTTGCTGTAACATGAGTTTGGGGATTCCACAAGGAGCTCATTTTAGTGGCATAGAGATACTCTGACAACCTGTAGTAGAAAGAATGTGTAAAAGCTGGTGAAGTGCTGGTGCTAGAGGAACCCATGCTGCTGCTTTTTGAGTAATTGACCTGCATGAAATCACATAAATGACTTTCACCTTGCAGGAGCAAGCTACTACTTGAAGTCACTGCTGCTACTTTTTTAGTAAGTGTTTGGGTGTTTCTGCCAAACATGGCAATTTCATGATTGCGGAACAGAAGTGATTTTGTCTATGGAGGTCTTGGAATCTTTTTGCTTGTTCTTCCCTTCCTGTTCACCTTATCCCATTGGACATGGAAGAATGTGACTGAAATTTTATTTATGTCTTTGCTTGCAGGGGTGAGTATATGTGTGGGTGTGGGGAGGTGCTTTGCAAGGCTCACCTCTATTTTCCGTCATGTTTTGAAGATGTAGCCTTTTTTTTTTTTCTTTTTACTTAACAACCCGTTTTGCTGAGGAAAGCAGTGAAATACTTAAAAGACTGACTTCCTTTTTCACTGCAAATTTGAAACCTTGTTATGCCAGTGGGGTGAATCTGGCGTAGTGCAGTTGGTTCAGTTCTGACTGTTCTCTGGGAAGGCTGAAGGATTGTTTTGTTTTTCAGTCTAGTTCCTGCTGCTGCAGAGTTACTGTTTCCTCCTCTAACTTTGATCTGTTTTTCGAAACAGAATGATGAATAGGTTCTTTGGGGAATGTTTTAAGGGACTTGTAAAAGCGTATCTGTATAATCAGCATTTGGTCAGCAGATTGCTTAAAAACTCCTGGTTTAAAAACCCAAGTGGCCTGGTTTTAAGACTGTTTAATGAAACAAAACCAAACCCCTTCCAAACAAAAAAAACCAACCAAACAACCCCCCCAAACAAACAAAAACTACAACCTACCCAACCCAAAACTTTGCGAGAATGAGTTTTAGTATAGTTAGTTACTGCTTATTAAACCAAAAGTGTCTTAGAGCAGTTAGGTGTGACAATTTTCAGTCTTTCAGACTTGCATATGGCTTAAGAGTTTCTCTAGTTGATAGTATCTAATTATAGAGAAGAAATTACTAATTGTAAGTGGTGACAATGATCAAATTCCTTTGCCTAGCTGCGAAAAGGGAATTAAATCTCAGTCATCTGTCATATTTAAGGTACCAAAATGACTCTACCTGTTAAGCACGTGTCTGCTGCTAACAGTCATTCCTGGTTTAGGTTTACTCCTTCGTGTAAAGCAAATGGTACCAGGTGTAAATATATACACAAACAGCATTGAAACATGGCACGCATCTTAGGAAGAGATTAAATTCTGTTGTAGATCTTAATGTTACTCCAAGGTACTCTGCTCCTAGTCATAACATGGTATAGGAATGAAGAGTGTATTACTATGAAAGTGACTTTAAAGGAAAGAGGAGAGGAATGTCTGTGCTTAAAATAAGAAAACTAAAGAATAACTAAAAAGACCCAGAAGTTAAAAAGCCCTGGTAAAAAAACTTCAGTTGATAAATAGGAATATTAGGCAATTGATCCCATGGGAGATGAGCTTTCAGCTCTGGTTACACTTTTTGATATGAACACAGGGCTAGTGGCACGTGTAGACTTTGGGCCCAAACCCAGAATCATAGAATAGTCTGAGTTGGAAGGGACCTGTAAAGCTCATCTAGTCCACCCTCCCCTGCAATGGGCAGGTACCTCTTCAACTAGATCGGGTTGCTCAGAGCCCCGTCCAACCTGACCTTGAATGTTTCCAGGGATGGGGCATCTACCACCTCTCTGGGCAACCTGGTCCAATGTTTCACCACCCTCATTGTAAAAAAAATTCTTCCTTATAACTAGTCTAAATCTATGGTCTTTTAGTTACCACTACCCCTTTTAGTTTAAAACCATTACTTATTGCAACAGAGTCTGCTAAAAAGGCTGTTCCCATCTTTCTTGTAGGCCTCTTTTAAGTACCGAGAGGCTGCAAGAAGGTCTCCCTGGAGCCTTCTTTGGGCTGAACAACCACAACTCTTTCAACCTGTCCTTATAGAAAAGGTGGTCCGTCCCTCTGATTGTTTTTGTGGCCTTCCTCTGGACTAATTCCTCATCCACCAAACAATCCACGCATCAAATACGTGTCTCTCTAATTTAGAGAGAAGGCCTCTGCCAAAGGCCTTGCAGAAATCCAGATAGATGTTCCCTTGTCCAGTGATGTAGTCACTCCATCACAGAAAGCTACTAGGTTGGTCAGGCAGGACTTGCTCTTGGTAAAGCTATGCTGGCTGTCTCGAGTCACCTCCCTGTTCTCCATGTGCCTTAGGGTAGCTTCTAGGAGGATCTTTTCCATGATCTTCCCAGGCACAGAGGTGAGACTGACAGGGTGGTAGTTCCCAGGGTCCTCCTTTCTACCCTTTTTAAAAACAGGTGCGATGTTTCCCTTTTTCCGGTCACCAGGGACTTCACCTGACTGCCATGACTTTTCAAATATCATGGAGAGTGTCTTGGCAACTACATCAGCCAATTCCCTCAGGACTTTGGGAGGTAGCTTTTCAGGTCCCATAGACTCCTCTGTGTTCAGATTCCTCAGGTGATCATGAACTCAAACTTTTCTTACAGTGGGAGGGGCTTTGCTCCCCCAGTCACTGCCTTGAGGTCCATCCACTCAAGGGATGTGGGGAGAGAGGTTGCCAGTGAAGACTGAGGGAAAACAGTTGTTGAGTATCTCAGCCTTCTCCTTGTCTGTTGTTACCAGTTTGAGACTCTTGCTCGTTGGGGGGGTATGCTTTCTTTGACCATCCTTTTCTGGCTGACATACCTGTAGAGACTCTTAATATTCTTTGCATCCCTTGCCAAGTTCAGCTGCAGCTGTGCGTTGGCCTTCCTGACCCCATCCCTACGCACCGGGCAGCATCCCTATACTCTTCCCAGGATACCTGTCCCTGCTTCCACTGCCTGTGCATCTCTTTCTTACCCTTTAGTTTGACCGGCAGGTCTCAACTCAGCTGTGCCAGTCTCTTGCCTTCCTTTCCTGACTTCTTACACCTCGGGATCGGGAGCTCTTGCACTGTGTGTAAATTGTCCTTAAAGATCTGCCATCTCTGTTCTACTCCCGTGTCCCCGAGGGCAGTTTCCCAGGGATCCTATTGACTAACTCCTTGAAGAGCAGAAATTTTGCTTTCCTAAAATTCAGGGTTCTGAAAAAAAAAAAAAATCTGTAGCCCTGATGATAAACCTCTGTCATGAAGATTATTCTTATGTAATGTTCAAGCCATTTTTTCTCCCTTCAGAGTTCTCACAGGCACATGTGCACATCCGCACAAAAATACACACACACACACACACACACACACACACACACACGTATATATGCAGTGTTGAAAGTAATGTAGCACTGACTCATTGTCACTGGATCAACAATTGAACGTGAAACATGGTTATCTTTGCAGAAAAAGTGTGTTTCAGTCACTGAGTAACCAGCATGGAATCAGTGCTTTTCTCTTTAACATATGCTGTGCAAGTACTGAACAGTTTGTGCTTGGATGGGGAAAACTTTCAGTCTTTGGAAGAATTAACAACTGTTACACTTTGGCTCTATTACTTAGAATTTAATGTGAAATAATACATTAAATCTTCAGCAAGGTTTTATTTGTGTGCAAACAAATGCCTTTTTGAAGCTGTGGTGCAACAAAAGTTGCAGATGGTAGCTGCATCTTCAGAGCAGCTTTAGATACTGTGTCACATGTAATGGCAGGGTTATGGTTGAGACAAACTAGCACTGCATGAATGAACAGAGCTTTTGCTCTCCCAGTTTGGGTAGCCAGTGCGAATATCCATATTCAGTGTTCTGTTGTCTCTGCAATGTTTTACAGCTAGTTAACAGCACTCAATAAGCTGCTGTCTGCTTTCAGCAATGGTAGTTCTCTGTTTAGGTTTGTACAGTAGTTACTGTTTGAACGAAAGATACTGAACTTTGCATAATATAAAATTGAATCAGCAGGATAGCTTTGCCAAAAGGTAAAAAATAGCAGCAACAAGATACAGATTTATTCTCTTCTGTTAAGCGAAAAGTAAGTTGACATACTGTAATCCAAGAATTCTGTGCATGTTAGTGGTTTGGTTCTATTTATTCCTGTTACTTGTGGATTGAATGCTGTTCTCAGTGATTTTCCTGGCTTGAGCAAAGGCTCTGAACCTTGGAAGCTATTGTGGCAAAAGTAAAACTTAGTAACCTTTTCAATGAAGCTTCTGCTGAAATGAAAGACTATAGGCTAGAAAATGTCTGGTCAGTGGAAGGAAGGGAAGGAACCCTTCAAATAAGGGGGAAGAAAACGCAACAAACCAACATTAAATAATAGTTCACTTAAAAACAGAGATGATGATGGTGTGGGAAGAGATGGACAAAAAGCACCTAGAAGCAGGAGAGCAGGACAAATGTCACCTGTTGTGAGTACTGAGTAGAAATTCGGTCCTAGGAGCGTGACATTTTGTGAAGAATATTTTTGATTAGAAATATTTGAGTTGATCAGTACTTTTTGCTGTTGTGCTTAGATTTATTTTTTTAAAGACTAAACCAGACCACCATCAATTCCTATGCAAAAAGAAGCGTTCCTGAAAATTTAAATTTTACTTTTGAGAAACCTTCACTTCATGGTAAGTGTCAAAGTGTATAGTATTTAATATAATGCCGGTTTCCAAAAATAAGTACTGCATGATCGTAAGAGGAAGGGAACAAATTAAGTGGAACCCCATCTCTTTTTTTTTTTTTTACTGGGTAATGGTATCCCAATCCCAACAATTCAAATACAATTACTATTATTTTCCAAAGTTAGTCCCCTGAGATATACGGCCAGAAGTTCTATATTTTGGTATTAGAAAAGTGTATGTTTTCAGGATTTGTGCTTTAATTAAAGGTTTTCAGGCATCTGAGATTCTTGCATTATTTTTCAGAGCACATATGAGTCAGTGTAGTACAGATATGATAGTTCTGTGCTGAATTTTTTTAGATAGCTGGAAATAAAAGTGAGAGAACAAATCTGATTATTATTTTTAATTTTACACAATTTATGTTTACAATTCTCACTATTCAATATTTTGTATAAAATCAAATACAATATGCAGTATTTTCAAATGAGACACAAATGCATATTGAACTACTTAGTATTACAAGATAATATGAAGCTTTATCTTAAAAATACCTTCAGCAAAATAAACTCCCATTCTGTCAATCCAAGTTAAAAAAATATGATTAGAAATATACAATTTAAAAATAATCAGGATGAACAGTACTGATTAGCCAAGAAATTTTAGATCTTGACAGCCTGTACATGACTTTATGCACGACGAACAGTCTGCAAACCATTAATATAAAAACTGCAGTGCAACAAACTAGTGAACATCACATTTTTCTTTTTTTTTTTTTCCATTTTAATGCATGAGTTTCTACAAATCTTTTTTTTGTTTGTTTGTTTTAAACCAATATCAACAGCACTTCCTCTATTGTCATACTGGGGCAAAAAGACAAGGTCTGGATTAACATCTGAGTTACTGATGCTGTAATGGAAACTAGCAATTTTACCCAAGATATTACAGCTTTTGAGTATGGTGTGTACTTTTGATCAAGGGAGCATCCATCTGTCATGTATTTGAAAGAGGGGAAAGAATTTCTAAGGAAAAACTCCTAATTGATGGCAGCAGAAATAACTTCCTTCAGCTGCTCTGTGGTACAATGGTGATGCAGCTGCCGCCACACATTCCATTTTGGCACATACTACTTCACAATTCAAAAAAGATTGAGAAACCAAGGCCTCCCTCACCCATGCCCACTCTTGATTCTTGTACTTAAGACAGCTTTGGTATGGCATAATAAAAATGCTAGACAAAGTACTAAAAATTCAGAAGAACAAACTAAGCAATACAATTAGATGGGACACAATGAGGTAATGAGTTAATTTTCCATATAAGGCTGTTTGGAGAGTTCAAATCTAAAATCCCTTTGACATTTATGTGTTTCTCACTAAGATACTGGGTAGTGGAAGGGGTATCCTGAAACACATTTATACCAAACATGCAGTTTTGGTTTAGCTAGAGTTGTTATTGTGTGTGTTTGTGCACTTGTTTGATGCAAATTTACTTCTGATGAACATGAAAGTGCTAAGGCAAATTCCAATTTGGAATTTGGAAGGGGTGTGAAATGGACTGATTATTTTTAGGTTAAAAACGAAGATGCTAAAAGAAGCAGCTCAGCTGAGAGAAGGGCAAAGCCAAACACAATAAATATTACTAAATCTTTCTTGTTTTGACTCTTACCCTCTCACCTTGATATCCATCATCGAATTTAAAGTTAACCATGCCTCTGTAGTTAATCAAGCCTTATGTACTGGCTCTATAGTTAAGGATGATTGTAGATAGTTGCTAAGTAGTTGCTAAGGAGTGGATCAAAGGGAATTGTCTGAAGGAACGTCTGTAGCCTAATTATTTGGTTTTCCTGGGACACTAAGACCTTAAATGAGCATCTAATCAAGATGTTTCTATAAACAATGCCAACTTGGCAGTGAAAACCCAAGTCCAGTTGTCCTTAACTGAACTACCTTCATTATAATACTATAACACACCCCCACAGGTCAAGAAAACCCTTGCCCAAGTGAAGATCCTTCCTCCACACAGGTGCAGTGATTGAAGAGAATGACACAACAGCATGACAATTATATGTAAATTACTAACCAGTCATTGTAACTGGGAGTGTACTAGCTTGTAACTTTTGTACGTAAGTTATAAGGAGGAAACTAGCACGAGGTGTGCTTGATTTGTGGAAAACCACTGAGCACCCAAGCCTGAATAAAAAACAGTTACCTCCCCTGTGTGTGAGAATTGGTTCGCTGCACACCGGGCAACACATCCACTTTTTGGACAACTACCTCACTAGTTTCATCCCTTCTGCCTTCCAAGATAAGAACTCTCTTCAAAAATAAACACAGATTCATAGTTGCACAATATACCTACTATTGTGGTTACCTGCACTTCAGCTTTTGGTCAAGTGGCTAACTTAAAAAAAAAAAAAAAGCCAGGAAATTTTAATCACTGTGTCAGGGTGAATTCTGTCCCTCTGTCTTAGATGCTTTTCACCTAGAAGAAAACGGTGGTGAGGACAAAGAGGAAAATAAAAAGTATTTGGGGTCTGAACCTCAATGGTCCTTTATTTTGCACCACACAAGCCTCTTCTATTTTCTTTGTATTCATATTTGCAAATTTTGACTATCCAAACTCATGGATGAGCTATGCTAAGGCACGTGGAAGACAGGGAGGTGATTCAAGACAGCCAGCGTGGCTTCATCAGGGGCAAGTCCTGTCTGACCAACCTGGTGGCTTTCTACAATGGAGTGACTGCAGCAGTGGACAAGGGAAGAGCAACAGATATCATCTATCTGGACTTCTGCAAGGCCTTTGACACGGTCCCCAACAACATCCTTCTCTCTAAGTTGGAGAGATACGGACTGGTCGGTGGCATCCAGAGGGTAGTGGTCAATGGCTCAATGTCCAGATGGAGAGGGGTTACAAGTGGTGTCCCTCAGGGATTCAAGGCCAGGCTTGATGAGGCTCTGAGCAACCTGATCTAGTTGAAGATGTCCCTGCTTACTGCAGGGGGGTTGGACTAGATGACCTGTAAGGGTCCCTTCCAACCCAACACATTCTATGATTCTATGATGCTACCTGTAAGCTTACTTACACTTCACATCCTGCTTCCCCTCCGACTCATGATGCTCTTGCCACAAAATGTTTTCAAGCCGACGCGTGGTTATCCATATTGGCATTCAAAAATCACCAGCCTAACAGAAAGCTTAATTTAATATAAAAGGACACAGACTGAACCTGCCTGTTTACATTCATAAAAAGAAAATTCTCCCCCCTTGCAGAGGTAATCTGTATCTTTAAAAACTTCAGTTATTCTATTGCTACCATTTCAGATCTCTCCATTTCTTCTGCTTTCCAGTGTAAGAGTCACTACATCAACAGATAACTGTATCATATTTAAGGCTATGTGGTAACAGTCCTCATCTGAGGGATATGCAGCTATAAACTTCAGTTGCCAGACAAGGGTACATCACTGCAAAGCCAGCTTTGAGATTTCATAATGTGAAAAGCGGTAAGGAAAAAATGCTGCCAGTGTTTGAAGACAGCCCTGTAGTGGATGAAAATTTCAGTCTCAGACAGATTCCTCTAAAAATTACACTGCCTTTTAACAGACGTAAGCTGTTAATTAGTTGTTAAAAACTATAACTGCCCCTGAGTTCCACTACCAATCTCAGTGTACAGCAAGCTTATTTTCCCTTTTTTGTGTGCTGCACTCATTAAGTGTCTCAAAGCTAAAAACCAGTGACATGCACATGTTAAGTGTACTGATAAAACCTGGGGAAAATTCTTGCATTTTAGACATGGTAATCCAAAGTTTCACTTGAAATACTCGAAGATAAGAGAAGAAACAGTAACGATATTTCAATATGACAGCACTGCTTTAAATGGTAAGCTGTTTTTCCTCCCCTTTAAAATCATACCAGGTTTAAAGCAATTACAACTAGTTAAAAGAGCCATTGGTTGTGAACAACTAAAAATCTGTTACTATTAAAAACTACAAGTTAATTACTTATAGTTTTTTTTTTTCCAAAATAAACAATCCACACAACCTTTGAAAATAAAGCACTCTTTGGTGGACAATATTTACTTTGTGTACTCAATACTGCAGCTTCATAAAAAACTTCATATAAAATAAGAAAGAACAGCCAATTAACACAGGAGAGTACCAATACTATAGGAAAAAAGCTTTTGTGGTTGATTTTCAGTCTCAAGTGGGGACTTGAGCCCAGTCTGAGTGGACAACACAGATTTATATACTTAAAAGCTCCCACCATCTTTTCATTTCTGGCGGTCAGCAGCTAAGTGATTGCCATCACAATTTATACACATGCATCATATATACTAGCAAGCCCTCTTTATAATAGAGAGCTTAAGTATTTACACCTGAGTCTAAACGTACACAGATTTGTTTGAGGAAGTGTTAGCACATTAGGGAAGTGTCTACCAAGCACGTTGACCGTTCATTTTATTCTACAGGTATGGAAGAGATTCTTCTGTTTCACTTTTTCTGAAAAATGAAGCCACAGTAATCTTCCTTGAATTGCATCAAGTCCCCTCTAGAGGTCACATCCCCTTCGTTCTGAGTATCATCTTCAACACTTGTTGCTTATTTGAAATTTAACGAAGTACTGTTCTAGTCCTTGAGACAGATTGGCTGCTGAAATAAAACATATTTGAGGAAAAAAGTTAAATATGTACTCAACATGTATCTGAAGCAAACATTTCTGGCAAGGTAAAATGAGCAAACAATGCTTCAAAGAAAGAAACAAGATAAAAGTCACTGCATTTAAGGACACAGCAATATTGGTTGTAAAGAAAGCACGAACTGGTCTGATCACAGACAATACGAAGAAAGGTTGCGTTCCATACAGAAAAGCAACAGAGGATTGAAAGTACCATAATTTCATTAAGCGCATTTGCTGTAAAGCATTCCTTTTCTTTCTCTCCCTCTGAGGTATCAGACTGTAGGAAAAGTAGAAAGAATAGTAAAGAAACATTAATTTTTTAAAAGCTAGATTTAGATTACATATAGACAAGCTCTGAAATGCTGCAGGTACTTTTCAGTGTTTGAACACAAGGGTGCGTAAGGCTGCTTTACAATTCCCAGCAAAGCAAAAGCATATGAGATTTTTGAAGCATATTCCTCTTTGGTAGTTTTTGTGATATACCTCTTTGGTTAAAAGTAGTAAAGGAATCTATACAATACAGTTTTCATACATTTCCCCACATACTCCCAATTATTATTTTGTATAAACTTGACTTGCATTCCCTTAAGCACCTCTACCTACCAAAATTCTTCCACCACTCATGATTTTACTTCTTATCAACTACTTACTATATACATAATCCTAATTCTGTGATGTGTGGTAACACGGAACAGACTGTTTCATTTGGGTCTTACTATGATTCAGTATGTATGCATATGTGTATGCACCTTGTTAAAATATAAAGATTAACTTCTCAGTAATTGCCAAATTTACAAGGACATCTTAACTGGAGAAACAAAGGCAGCCACAGAAAAAGACTGTGGATAACACTCTAGTAATACAATTTCTTGCAGTTCAACAACAGTGTTATTTCAATCACAAGATATAATGTCTTATGTCCAGCAGTACCGGTCTTTTGTAGGTGGCAGCAGACACCTAGAGATGTTCTGCAAAGGGAATTCAATGAATGCTATGAATAGGATTGAAATTCCCTAAATTCTCTCTGCAAAGCCAGAATAGAGTGTTCTAGCTGTAAATGGCTGTTTTGGCTGAAAAATCATTCTGGGGGCATTCTATGATAGTGTCTCCATCAGTCTGAAGGATGAAATGGCAAATGAATTACCCAGCTCTGTGGATTATACTGCGTTAGGATAGTCACAAGTGTGATTCATCTACAGTAGGAATTGACTAAAATGACCTAAAGCATCAACAAATGAGATTAATGTAAAAATACTGCGAGATGTTTCTGCTGGAACATGTCAGACAAGAAAATGAAAGAATAAGGGTACGCAGTAACACTGGAAGTTCAAAGAAGGCAACAAGGTCTTGACAAAGACTGGTGTTTAGGGCATGATCCCCATTTTGTAATGATAATTATTCTCCTGTACTTTGCAATCCACTTGATCTGGAATAGGTGAATTAATTTCAGCACTATGAGGTAATGCAAACTGCACAGACTTCCAAGAAACTAAAATACACTTAAAGAGATGAAAAAACAAAGGTATGCCTAAAAGAAAAAAAAAAAAAAAGAGTGAGGTTTTGCTAAATGCTACAGGAAAAATAAAAGGACACCTACAAGATTAACAACGAAGTACTGCATTCTAAGTCCATGAAATTGTACAGTCATACTAAAACACACTTTAGAGGGATGAGCACCCAATTAGTTCTCTCAGATGACAAGGTATTTAAGAACTCCAGAACTGCGACGTAACTATTTATCGATAAACATTTTATCGAAGTATAAAGTGACTAAAATTCTTTGACCTCAGAAGTTATTAGAAAAGAAACAGTATATGGAATGAAATATTTTGAGTAGAAGTTTTAAAAAATCCATGAAAATATTAAGTACTTTATAAAGTTTGAGATCAACCTGATCCTTGGTCCTCAAAGTCATAAATCTGGCAACACACCTAAAGGATTTCTTTAAAAATAACTGAAATCTTCTATGAACTGTATTTTAGGGATGTTGATTCCTCCTAAGGATAGCTATTCTCATCTCACACAACACAAAGGTCAGCTTGGAGGTGTCTTTTCCAGGAACTGAAAATCTCTGTTCAATTACACATGTGCACGTATACAGCTACCAAGAGTTGCAAGGAGCTTAGAACTGGGAGAAGCATGGAGAATAAGAACAGCAGGCAGAATCCCATCAATCTGTTTGGACCAAAACTGGTACAGTGAAAACAATGCAAAATGGAGGAAAAACCCAACCAAACAGCAAACCCCCAAGAAATACTTCAGATTTTTAGTAAAATATGCATTCCAGGAAAAAAGAATTATTTTTTAACGTACTATTATATGAATCAAAATGTAATTTCATATAGCCACTGCTAAAAATTCTTTGACTAGAATTTACTGCAGTCTACTATTAAACTGTTGCCTGATATAAGTGAATTTTTGGTAACTTCTGTTACCTTCAAGGTAACAGGATGATGAAGGGGAAAGAAAAGCTCTGTGGGTACAGCAACTTGGAATTTTCAGCAATAATTATAAATTGAGCTATATCACTACTTTTTATGTTATTTGCCATCTTTTACTCTTCCCAACAAAAGTCTCTTCAGCACCTGACAGACCCATTCAAAATGTTTTCACTATAGGCACAGGACAAATTCTGGTCATTGTAACCACTAGGAGTTGCTTGGAAATTGTATTAAGCTACACTCCCAGGCTCATCTTTGATAATGACCTGGAGAGCTGCCGTAGAGGGGCACAGACACATGCACACGCAAAGAAACATAGTTGTAGTGTGGCCATGTGTTTCTGGGCCAAAAGGCAATTTCAGTCTTGCATAAATCCCTCCAAATTTAAAATTCCATTAAGCTTTACCCAACAGGTTCAGTTCAGATTATCAGTCATACTCTCAGCACAAAATCTCATACCATATATGAGTATACACATGCATTTTATACATTTCACCTCTCCACTACCTCTGCGTTTTTGTTATCCATCAAATTCCTCTTAGTTTTGACTTCATGTACTGACTAATAATTGACTTAATGCTGCGAACATGTATTCCACCTCGTGCTCCAAGCAGAGGTTTGGTAAAGAAGGGTGGGGTTTTTTGTTACCAAAATCCCTCACCTTCAGTAAGTCGAACTTGCATCAGGAATTACAATATAAAATTCTCAAAGTCGAAAAACTAAGCAACATGAACAAATGACAAGAGTTAAGGTTCCAGATATTCTCAGTACATGACATAAACCATAGAAATGTTTCTCGTTTCCCGTTGCTTGGAGGAGGAGTTGAACTGTGGCAAAAGCTCCTGTCAGCAATGGATACGCCAGCTCTAAGTATTTGCCTAAAGAACAGTTACTGGATCTGTAAAGAGGGTAACTCTCACCTTTTTAAACTGTTTTTTCTTGCAGCAGACCTGGTAGTTCTTTTAGTAATGTCTGTACTGTCAGAAATGCTAGGTTCAGAGGTTTTATTTTTCTGAACACTGGACTGCAGAATTACTCTGAAAAGAGTAGATAAAAAGAGAGATTATATAACCTGAAAGTTTCTAGGAAAATACTGAGAAGAGGATATTACAGTTGCAGCAGAGTTGACAAGTATCGGCTGGCTTTTCACAAATCATTCTGAAAAGCAAATTGTTCTGCCTGAAACACCTCCTTCTCTTTATAACATCCTTGTTAAAATTATGGTAATGGAAGTTGTTTTAATAGGAGCATAGTAGTTTATTTTGTTGTTTGGTTTTTGCTTTGTTTTTGCTTTCAAAGAATGGTTTAAATTAACGGTTTTGAATTTTCTGCTAGGTTTTTGGAAGACAAAAGGCTAAGAAACTGTATTTTAAATTACTGCAACAAAACAAAAAAAAAAAGAGAGAAAATCTGAATTATGCAATAACACCATACATTATTTTCCAGGCTGACACAGAAAGGAATTCAGAAAAAAACCTAATTCAATTACAATTGAATGGACAAGAGTAATTCAATGGACAAGAGGTAATGGGCACAAACTTGAACATATGTAGTTCCATCTCAACATGAGGAGGAACTTTTTTCCTTTGAGGGTGACAGAGCACTGGAACAGGCTGCCCGGATTGGTGGTGGAGTCTCTGTCTCTGGAGACATTCCAAACCCACCAGGACGCGTTCCTGTGCAGCCTGCTCTAGGTGACCCTGCGCTGGCAGGGGGGTTGGACTAGATGATCTCCAGAGGTCCTTTCCAGCCCCTACCATTCTGTAATTCTGTAATTTGTGAGGATCAAAGTCTAAATCTCCTGCAAGTAACCATGAGATATACCCTTCAAATACAGTAGGAAAATCATTGCATATGCTGGCATTTTGTGCTTAGAGGGAATTACTACACCACACTCAAAACTCAGCTTTACATGCTGGTTGTGCTCAACCGCTTCTCTGGAAGACTCTAGAGCAATATATTGACTATTTCCTAAACAGGCACATAAATCCTAGTGTTGCTTACATCAATAACAAAAGAACTCCAGATTGTTAAAAGCAAACAACTATTTTTAGCCACCAGCCAACTGATTCATTGGGAGACCATGTCTTCTGTATTCCTAAATACTTGTACTGAAATTATGATATTATGGAGATAAAAAGTGACAACTGGTCAATGGAGTCCACAGATACCTATTTAGTGCATCATTTTACACATCTGTTCCTTAGTCATTGCATCTGTGTGAGTTTCCAACTATAAAACTATGCATCATTTTAGATACTCAGAACTAAGAGTAAGTTA
Source organism: Stercorarius parasiticus (assembly GCA_013396915.1). Classification (NCBI taxonomy): domain Eukaryota; kingdom Metazoa; phylum Chordata; class Aves; order Charadriiformes; family Stercorariidae; genus Stercorarius; species Stercorarius parasiticus. The sequence continues at coordinate 965,365 of VWZL01003697.1, forward strand.
CTGTTTTCTCCCCCTGCTGTTATTAGATTCTAATTTTCAATGGCTTCACTGAGTCCATCTGTGTCAGCAGATTACATTAGATTGGAAATCAAAACCTTCATTACGTTGTATAAACTGCAGTCTGGTTGATGAATACTCTGAAGAGACTGTTTTCATGGAATCCTAGATATGAACATAAAACATAACTTTGGAGCAAAAGTGGACAGAAACGCATGGAAGAAAATACATGTATTTTCATACTCTTGTAACATATTCACCAAAAACAGAAATGGAAAAAAACCCCTATGCTTTCACTATTTTATATGGGTTTGATACCAGAATTAGAATATGCATTGGAGATAACACAATTTCATCTAAAATAAATTCTGTACAGCAGTAAAACTGATCAGCACCCTTATTTACTACATACTTCTGGATTGTTTAGCAAACAGATGACCACAAAGTTCAAGTATTTTAAATTTCTAATTGAACAAATCTCGCTTAATATTTCAGACCTGCAAAATCTTGTCACTTGATTTGCAAAAGTCCAAACAGTCTTCTCTTCCTCTGAGATAAGACAGAAGAATGTAATGACAAGTACTATCAAAATGCAAAGCAAGTTGTACTGTAAACACAACACATTCGAAGTCAAAGGAATTGGTTATTTGAGAGGCTGAAAACAAAAACCAGATACCTTCAACAACATATCATGCTTCTGTAGACAACACAAATTCTTCTAACAGAAACTGGTTTTCTTGCACGCCCAAAGTGAAAAGGTTCAAAAGCTGTAAATTCACTTCACAATTTCTATTGTGCTTGTAAACCACTTCTAATAAGTTCTAACATTAAAACTTAAAATTCTCTTTTCAGTGCCACAGTTGTCATAAAACTGAAGAAATCTGGGCTACTGCACCTCCAACTAAGCTATAAAAACAACACCAGTGGTGAAAAAAGGCTTGCATTATTCCTTTTATCTGTGCCACTAGCAACTTCCAGGACTGAACGGAAAGGTACAAAGCTGGCTTAACCTTAAAACATTTAGTCACTGAAATGTAAGCATGACCAAATCATGGTACATGTTGGTTTATTAGTGCTCATTAGTGCAGACAGAAATGTGGAAAAATCATGTTTTCTCCCTGAATATATATATAGTGCCTCTCTCTATGAAATGTATGTAATGTACGTATAAAAGAAAGTTACTGGAATGTCATCTAATGGTTATATTCTTTCTCTGAAAGGTGCCCATTCTTTCCAGACACCAGAAGTTCAGAAAGCAGGTCAATATACATGGCTTAGACCCATATACTTATCGAGTATGAACTGAAACACCATGAAGTGTTAAGATACCATCATGCACAAACACTTAAATATTCATCTTTATAACATATCATAGGTAAATCCTTACTTCCCACAGAATTTCATTTTATGTGTTCAAAACAAAGAACTAGAAGAGGTTTTAAATGGGAACACAACTCACAAAAAATAGACAACATACATAATTGCACCTTAAAACCAAATCAACCACATTATCCTCTTAAGACTGCTGTATCTACCAAAGGGTAGAGAGAGAAGGAGCTGGCTTATGGGATCAGCTCAGAGCCAGCTGTGAGCATGGTAGAACATTTAACTTCATCTGCTCTTCAGTAGATATGTCTACTAGACATAGCGTATATATATAGTGTATATAGCATATACTAGATATCTACGAGTAGATATGGCTACCCAAGAGTAAAGATTAATCGAAATCCCTGTGAACAAAACATTTCCTGAATGATCAGACAGACATGTTTAAATCAGACTAAAATTCTAGACTTCCCAGGTTGATAGCACCTCAAGGAAAACAGATGAGGTCGCATTTACACCATTGTCCGACATGGTGTTACAACTCGACACCTGGAGTTGCCCTGGGGCCCAATAAATGCCAGCTTAGGAGCAATAACAGTGCTAGCAGAGCTTCTACTAGAATGCTACTGCTTGCATGTTTAAGGTAAGAGAAGAAACTATCTTTAATGCACAGAATTTTGATTGAACACAATTAGACTAGCAGCCTCATTAGACAGCAGGTGTAACAGATAGGTTTTATAATGGACATGTGATGAGGCCACAGTAGAGGAAATCCTCCCAAAATCTCAGCACCAAAAAAAAAATCCCAAACTACATTGGAGAAGGATAAGATCCTCAGGACACCTACCTTACTGCTTTGTAACTGTTCATGTAAAATGGCATGTCATGCTGTACGTGACAACCACCAACTTCCAGAATACCAGCAGAAAGCACATCTAATGTACACAAAGGTTTTCTAACTCAATGAAATATGGTAAATTTTTTTAAAAAAAGAAAAAGAAGAACATTTCCTGAACACAGGCTATAGGATACTGTAATAGCCACGCTACTAAAATAGGTAATCCATATATCACAAGAATTTTTCATCCCCAGTTAATTTGTAATGGATGCATCACTTGGTAGTTCTGAACCTAATATACTCCCCAAACACCACACTAGTTTGTATACTGCTTTCTTATTCAGGCTAATATATTGGCCTTTAAACAAATCAAAATCTGCCTAAATGGAACTGTGTTTGGGTCAATAGCACCATCTTTTAAATAGTTCACAACTTTTTCTCACCATTTAACTCAGAGCTGGGTGCAGGGACAGGTGCAGCATCAGGACACAAAAGCCCAAACCTCACAACCCAAGACAAAATCCAAAAACCTGAAGTGCCAGCAAGGTAATACATCTTGGAGAGAAATCAATCCACATAACAAGCTCTTTTAAAAGAAAAATGGTTGTATTATCCAAAGAAGGGACGAGGGGAAGAGAGGTTAGACAGGAGCATGTCTTCTCTGACCTGTGGTGAGCACTTCATTCTTGCCAAGGCTACCCGTTTTATGAGGTCTGTCACCTGCAATATTGCGTTCTCCTTCATCACCTCATGATTTTTAGGAAAATAGGCCAGAGATCTCTACCACCTTTCCAAGTCATTGACAGGCAACAAGCGACTGATACATTTCAGTCTACAGGGCTCCAGCCAACAGGACTGCCAGGATAGCCCAGAGTAGTTCACGATCCTGATTGGTTATTTGATCTCTTAAAACACAAGGGACACTAGCTGCATAATGGAGAGAATGCCAGTCTAACTTTTAAGAGAAGCTTAAGTGTTTTCTTTTCCCAGACATAAACCAACACTGCATGACTGTCAATCCTGGATATGAGGCAGCAGCACCAGTAACCTAATTGCTTGCATCGTGACACATTTAGCCACATCAAACAGTCTTTTCTCTTTCCCTCTAGGAAGGGAATTTTTACACAGAACACAGAAACTGTAAGAGAAAGAAAGGATGATAGCTGAGTGAAACTGATCTTACGGTACATGAAAACAACGGACAGATTGTTTTATTTTTTTTAACCGGTGTTTTAAGTTTAGGTTTTTAGACTGCATTTATAAATCTGAGGTCTGACTTACGGAAAATGCTGAGACAAGAAATACTGCTACATTTAGTGTAAAACTTTGAAAGCAAGCCTCTCATTTAAAGTTTGTTCTTAGACAAAGTTAGGTACCAATGAAAAAAAAAAACAAAACCAAAACCAACACCTAAAGTGATCTTTAGTTTGTTGTGGGGTTTTTTTTTCCCCAAAAGAATAGATTAAGATGACCCCAGCTAAGGCTAATAGGATAACTAAATTGTTCACAAGTCACCCAGTTCTCATTCTTTAGTTATTAGGTCATTTACTTTAGCAGAAAGAGTCTCATGCTTTTTAAAAGTGTGGACAAAAAGTTGCAAGGCCCAAGGTAATAAAGACAGAAACTCCTAGCCTTAGTGTTCTGCCAGGAGAGAATGCTTTTTCTTACTTAGTACTCTGGTGAAAAACACTTTTTCTGACCTATTTTTTCCCCAAGAACACCAGAGTTTCAAGCATTCACCCAAAGTAACCGTTTAGCTTTGAGCGGGAGTGTGGTGGAGCAGCTCCAGGGAGACACGGTTGCAAGCAAAAAGTTCCTCTTCGGGTTTCCTGGCAGTTCTGCGTGCTGCTGAACTTTTATTTGGCCAAAAGATGGAAGCTGTCATTTGATGAAAACATTGCACTCTTTAAGTGGAAGCAAGGCACAGAAATCACTGCAGCCACTCTGACAAAAGCAGAGTGGAGAAAGAGTGAAAACTGTACTCAAGGAACTAACATGTTTTTAATGCTTTACTCAGCTCCTGAATCCAAGTAACAGAAAGAAGGGATTTAAGTAGTCTCATAAAGCTCTATAAAAAAAATAATTGAGAATGAAAGAAGATTAAGCCAGACTGGCTGGGTAAACAAGTGAGCCTTGACCTAATACTGCAACCTGCCTCATCTTCTGTTATGTTAAAAAGGAAAAAAGAAGTCCCATTTAACTGTTTCTTAATGGCATATAATACTATAACGTCTTAGTAAAAGAAATTGACATTTCTAGCAAATTCTAATTCCTGGCATTTCACGTGAGTAAAACCATCCTTTGGGAAACTAATCTTTGCAAATTCATGAATTTCAAAGTAAAACTGGAGTTAACATCTTAATTTGTAATACGCAAAGGATAGGATCATATTTTACAGCAGTACTTTTCCTTTTTTACAAATATAGTTTTGCTTATTTGCAGGAGCATGCAGAGAAGAAAGGCTTCAAAATTATGAATTATCCTAATTATAAAAGCTTTGCACCTTTTTGTATTGCAAGCCAGCCATAAAAATCACTGAATTATTCCAAACAATACATACAAAAAATACAACAAAGCCAGAGCAGTGAAATTTACTCTTGCAACAAAGGCAGTAAGAAACGTGATATGAAAACATGCATTTATGAGACATACTAGACAGAAAGCGTGAGGTATTGTAGAGAAATGGAATGGGACACTTACACAGTGGCTCTCTCTCAGGGGGTCCTGATGGTTACTATGTTCTTAAACCATCTAGACAGAATAGCAGGCTGGGCAGAAGGGAGCCACATACAATCCACCAGATGACAATGCTACACAGTGTAGACACCAGCATAGCTAGGAGCCATCTAAAAAAGGGGTTGGAGGGGGAGGAAAAGATGAACAAAAATTCAAAAGCAAAAGCTATTGGTGCATTTCAGCTTCTTTCACGTTCTTCAAAAGCATATTGCTCTATAACCTTTGCCAAGCATTTTCTTACTTTCTATGACTGTAACAATCCATGCAACGATAAATTGCCAAATGTAGTATCCACATGTTGCTGGAATCAAAATAAATTTTCTGAAATCCTCACTACAGTCATTTATTCCAAAGAAAGTCTATACCACTTTTTCAAAAATACGCGTATGCTGGAACAGTACACCTCTGACCACTTGCTGCCATCTCTTATGCAGTTTGATCAGCCTGTATTCATACATCCTACTTGAAAATCGTATATTTTAACACTAAAACAGTAGATCAGATCAGTTTGTAGGAACAACTTGTGTACCCACGCAGATGATGGGGTATATTCTGTGTTCAAAGTAGCAAAAGCTAATTCGTAATCCTTTGCCAAAGGTGCAGAACATTGCTAATTAGAACATATACAAAGTATCGGTTCATCAAACATACAGAGTTTATACCAGCAACGTAATAAACATTAACAAATGTTATACACAAATCCCTTGCGACTTAAACATAAGCAATGCCTCTAGCTCTCAAAGACTGTAATTGTCCCATCTTCTGGTGCTCTTATTTTGCCCTTTTTTTTTTTCTTTTGTGTGAAATAAACCTACATAGAGGACTTAGAAGCTTCTTTCTGTTTGCTTAGATAAAGTTAATCAATTTCATTGCAAAATTAATTGTTTTTAACAGTCTGAACTAAAAGGGAAAAAGACTGACACCTCTTCTAGCATGGAAGACTTCTGACTCAGGTAAGGCAGCTAAATATTCCTAGTGATATTTTGATCTAACAATAGCAACACAAAGAATTTAAGTTATACATTCATTTTTCACCAAACTATTTCAATACAAGCTGCAAACCATACAAATAACTTGGGGGAACAGGAGGAGGGAAATTCCAACTATTTCCAACTATTCCAACACTATAAAAAACAACTATAAGCTCTAGATCAATTATTTTAATGCTACGGAAGTACAAGCTAACTAGTTTTAATTAGAGCAGTCACGTTGCAGAATGCTTCATGAATGGAATAATGTTTTAATGGTTGATAAGCTTTCTGCATATTAAGACAATGGCTCCGAATAGATTATCATACAGTCTACATTCATTCTATGGAACATATAATAAACTAGATCCTTCACAACCTTTATTACGTGACTTAAAGTACCTCTTATGAAAAAAAATTATGAAGTGGAAACTAAAGCTCTATGGTGTTAGAAATTAATGTGCAAGGTAGCCTTTTTTTACTGTCCTATTTGAGGTAACTGAGATGATGTGTTTTGGGGTTTTTTTTAATGTCAATTGGGTACAGGCTTTGTTCTGAACCTGTTGTTTCTTGTATGATTGCCCGTGTAAATGATGAGCATGAATAAAAGAGAATCTTTTACAACAAAAGCAGAATTCATACACAGCAATGTGTGACAGTTTCGAAAGACATTCCTTTACCTTCAGCATGTTCTTACTATGTACCTCTCACTTTTTCAAAAAGTCTGACGACACTGTTTGGTCTTAAAAAAAAATTAAAAAAATTTAAAAAAAAAAGCAGCATCCCCTACAGAAAGACAGCACAACAAAAGCGAAGTTGCATTTGGTCTGTGACTCTGGTTCTGCATTACTGGCAAAAATCTGACAGCCAGCGGTCACCATCTCTTTCCTAGCAACCAGATGAGATACGGATATGTCTTGGAAGTCTTGCATTCTCCTGTTGTTTATTTAAGGACAGACAGAAAGTTTTTCTACTTACAGTTGCTACAAGCTACAACGGATGCAACAGTGACTACAAACTTTCTTTTACAGGTGGTGTTTCAGTACTTGTCTAAAATAAAGAGACTGGCATACCAGGTTCCCTGACAGAAGTGCGCTCCTTTAGAATTTATTTACTGAAATAGTGCTACTCCCTGCCTTCCAGATCTACCAGCCGTTATCCAAAAGCCCACAGGATTTAGGGAAAGTTCCTCTCCAAGAAAGAAGAAATGAAAGGAAGCTAAAAATTCTTTCAACTCTTCCTAGGTAGCTGACTTTACTTCAAAAAATGCTTACTTTATTTCAGCCAATCAAACACCACCAGACGGAGTCAGACTCTTCCATTTTTATACTATGACAGGAAACACAAGGCAACATTTATGATTAAACTAAAAGTAATGCACTCAGAAATACTATGGGAGCTTGTAAAGCACAGACTACTGGGATCAGAAACAACGCAGAAAACTAGAATTGAGTAATGCAGTTCTTCAACCAAGTTGTCCTGTCTCCTTTGCGCTCACTGAGCCTTCAGAGAAATGATGAACCTCATGCTTGTTTTAAAGGAGTAAAAGCAGCCTTGGCAACAAACCTTTGGGGGCAAAGGGAAGTATGCTTAAAGAAGAGGATAAAAGTATTTCTTGCATTTGTACTTTCAGGAACTGACTTACGTTAGTGGTGATGCAGTTGGAGATTTTGTCTGCCTTCTACTTTTCAGAGCACGAAGCTTATCCCCTTGTGTTACACAGTTTGTTTCATCTTCATCACTGTACTGGGTAAGTGGAAGCAGGGAAGGGACAAACCATGATTAAAATATAGACACTTACACACTTAAGAATTAACCTTATCTTAAATCTTAAAATTAGAACTATTGCACCAATAAAGTTTGTCAGCATAAAATCAAAGAAAAAATTCATTTGCATAAATACAATTCTGTTCTTTCCAGTTTCCTGTTTGCTGCTATTAAATCCGTCAACCATTGAGTGGTGTCATGAATTACATACATCAGAATTTTGTCTACCTTTAAAACAGTGGAAACATATTATTAAGTCTTTGCTTAGGTACCGCACAATTTTCACTCAAGTACATCATTTCCCTCCTTCACTTGCCTTCTTAAAACAGCAGTACAGTTTTTTTAAAAGGCAGCATCAAAAGGTATTATAGAAGTTGCAGTTACTTAGAAACTAAAAAGAGCAAAAAACCTTTCATCTCTTCTCTCTAATAGACAATCCAAAACAAAATCACAGTGATTTTGATTGCAAATTGTAAGTACTTTTTTTGTTCTAATATCTACCTAATTATTAAAGTATGATAAGGATGCTCCTACTTCACCTGTGTACTGCACTTCATTTTTCATACTTGCTGTCCATAAATCCCACCCCCCATCTCTTGATGCAAAAAGGGCAAACAGAAAAGAATCTGACTAACAGTTTTACTGCACTCACAAGTTTGTTCAGAAGCTGACAGATTCTCAACAGCAGTTACAACTTTTTACAAGAGCACAAGGTTCAGATGGTTACCAGTTCAATGTCCTTTCGGCTCATTTTCCTGTTTCTTGTTTCATTAATTGAAATATCATCTACTCCTGAGAGAATTCTTGTTACAGCAATTTTACGGTTTCCTTTCAACTTTGCACGGAAAATGTCTCCTTCTGTCCAAAGTTCTGCCTGTTTGCTATCATAACATGGAAAAAAAGCCCAAAACACAACAAATTAACACCAAAGATTATGACGTGTACAATAAAAGAAGAAGAAAAAAGACATCTAGATCTGGTTTTGAAATCATTTATAGTCAATCTACTTACTCCATCAGGAAGTGTTGTTGCGGTCCAATCACTGAACCAGGTCTATTTATTCTAATCCAGGCAATAGTTTCTGCCGCTGTCATCCGATAATGCTTCATAATATAACAGGCAATAAGTGTGCCAGTTCGTCCAAGACCAGCTGTGTAAGATGAAAGAATGGCTTCTTTTATATACCCATCTTCATCTAGAATCTGCTGTAGCTACAGACATTGTTACTTAGACAAATAGTTACTTGCCTAATTTATTAAACAAGCCTGATCCTGATCAAACTTGGTAAGTGCAACTCATCTTTTTAATTTTTTTTTTTCCATATACAAGGTTGCTAACACAAGATTCACATGTTTTTTGAGTGAGGTAACTTTCCAAATCCATCGACTTTACAAATATCTGTAAGTCTATCTACCTGTGAATACGTACATAGGAATAAGAATGTTTTTATGCATGGGATAAAACAGCTGGCTTTTTTCAAAAACTCTCAAAGCACCTCTTGCAAATTTATCATACATTGCACAGAAACCAGTTGCTTTTCCAACCCCTTGTCTAACTGATCTCTTACTTCAGTTCCCAAGGAAAAGACAAATTTTGCAAAAAGCAAGTCTGGGTATTAGCCGACACAGGCAAAATGTACTCCAGAATGAGGAACCTTCTTTGCAAAGGCCCTCAAGACAGTTCTGTTTATCTTGGGAAACATGAGAAGGAAAGGAGGACAGCTCCAGCTAAGTGGCTCCTCTCCTCAATCACTTGCTGTAAATGCCAAACCACACATCACCTTCTCCCATTTAACAAGAGACTAATCAACACCAGTGTAAAATCTTCAGTACAGCCCAATAACCAAGACAACCACCCAGCACTTTCCATGCCTTGACCAGCTTTAAGAACAAGCTACAGCATTCTAATCTTTTCTCAAGAGTAAGAGCAGCCTGAGGAACATAAAATAGTCTAGACACCATTAGGATGATAAAGTATCAAAAAACATCTTAATTTGAATGAAAACAAAGTCTTGTAACCCTGATACTCAATATTCAAGCATAATCAATTCAGCAAATTTATCAGCTCAGTGGAGTGTAAGAGTATGCACTTCCTTCACAACAGTCAAGATGATGTTTTTACCAATTCTTCTACTTCACAGTATAACCCTGTTAAACATGAAGCAAATGGATGGCAGATCGAGGAACAAAAATGCAGTCTTTGCAGGTCCCACGCAAATGGGTTAAGAAAAGGACATTCTCCTTCAACCACAGCATTATCAGGTATCCTAGTGAGGCAAAGTGTTGTGAACAAACATCTGATCGACTATTAGAGATGGTGCGGGAAGGGAAACATGGCTCCTCTAGAATCACGGAAAACTGTATTTTTATACTAGCTGCATTGGGCGTGCTCTAATAAATCTCTTCCTTGGCAGATTAATTCTGGAGGAATAGATATTCAAAGCATGCCCAATGTAGCTAGTATAAAGGGTTTCTGATGGATAAAGATTTCTGTGGTTCTGGAAGAACACTCATACTTTATGAGGTATCTCCTCAAAAAGCTGCATTAGTATTTTCAGAAGTTTATGACTTAGTATAATTAACCATGCATTTTCAGAAAAACCTATAAACCTTGCCAGGACCTCAAGTTCCAGCTCAAAAACATCCTTTGAAACTAATGCTTGCTAGCAGAAAAAACTGTTAATATTGGCAAGCTCACTTCCCCCATTCTTGGAAACAGCTGGGAAGATTTTTCTGGAACTTAAAAAATGTAGAAGATCAAGTGCAGAACAGAAGCTTAGAAAGAATTTGTATGGAAAAGCTGCAGTTTGGCAGACATATTGATAGCTAGATATAATGGAATTATAATGCAAAATACCTCTATACTGTAACTATAAGCATCACTTGCAACAGAAATTGTTTTTACACTATACCTTTGCAATGAACAGCTATAACACCTTCAGCATTTTCACAAATATTTAGAAATGTTTTAACTATAGTATCACTAGGTGTGCTTCCATCAGCAAAGAAGAGGTCAAAATGCTCAAATCCAGCATCTGTAAATCGTTTGGCATCATACAGTTTTTTGTTGAGGCGTATTATAGTGGTGACCTTATGTTTCCTGAAGTATGGGAAATAAGCCTCTGGAGCATGGTGGGGATAGCCTATTTGAAAAAAAGAAGGGAAAAACAAAGGAGGAGAGTAAGGCTCAAACTGCAGAAATAAACAATGACTCAAAAACAAGAGGTGAAAAAAATAACTTCAAAATAGAACTCATGTTCAACATAAAGAAATAGACTAACCGAAAATGGAATTTTAACATAATCACCTAGGTCAGATACAATTAAACCAAGCATTAAAATTTTACTGCCAGGGTTCTTATAAAAGAAAAAGAGCCAAGGAAAAAACACACTGCTCGAGGAACAATTTTTAAAGCTTGTTCTTACTGATAACAACCAACTAAGCAAGCAGTGGGCTTGTGTCCCCCACCTCCTCTTTTAAGCATACCATTTTCAATTTTACTTCTTGAATGAGGTCCACTGAAGGCAATGAATTTGTTTGGTATTATCCAGTTAAAATCTCCATTTTCTGCTCTCTGTCAAGAGAAAATGCTTGGTTTATCATTATCCCTGTATTTTCAGGCTTTTCCTTATTGTTTCAAAACACATGCTAGAAAGAAGTGATGTACAATTTTTGCCAAAGTCGCAACTTTCGCCAAAGTATGTTAGTCGCCTGCTCACTTTTCCATTGGGAGGATGCCAGATGCTCTCAACCTCACTTTTCTTGACTGTGTTCTCCTCTTTCTTTCTAAATTACTTTTAGAACAACACAACTGATACCCTTCAGATGAAGGGCAGATTCTAATTTTTAATTTTTTATAGGTTTCGAAATTACTACCTTGGCCTTATCTCTGTTCACAATTTAAATCATGGCTTTTTAGATTCTAAAAGTACTTAATTTTCTCTTTACAGATAACTGGCAGCTTTTCATTTCTGAGACTGCATTTAGCCAGGAGTTGCAGTCCTTCATTGTCACATTCATTTCCCAAGCCCCAGAGTTAATTTTATAGGCTTGGAGTTTCCCAGACCTGTTTCCTTCTTTACCTCAAAGAGTGTTATTACACCTTTGCCATGTATTCACAGATACATACCTTGGACTTGTATGCCCTCAATTTTCTCATCAAGACTGCTCAAGAATATGCATGACCTCTGACAGTGGCCAAATTGCCACTCCACAATCATCTTCCAGGGCTTTAATAATAATGCAAAAAGTATTTCTTTCCATTTTGGTTTCTGCTTTCCCCCCTGTTTGAGGCTGACTATGCTTAAATCTAGATTTTAATATTCTCTCTCTGATCACACATGTTTACAATCAAAGCTTAAAGAGACAAAACAGAAATGGAACCTAATACTACAAAAAAAATAGCACATATTATAAACAGTTATCTTAGCATTAGTAACAGCAAACAGATCAGAAGATTGGTACTGAACACTTACTTCATAATGCTCATATTCATTTACATCAAATGTATTGAAATCCAGGAAACCATATTGCAAAGCCTAAAATTCAGAATACAGCTTTTAACAAAGACAACATCTTCTCAATGAGGACAGTTTATCACTCTTTCAGGTTACTGAAAGCCCCTTAATATCTTCTGCTCTTTCAGAGAGATTTCTTCATATATTTGAAAAAGATACAGATCAATTTAGTCTTGGTTCAAAATATATTCGTAAATTGTAATATAAGTGAAGTTAGACAAGCAAATCCACTCTTTTCTCTTTTCATCAAATCACTAAAAAATTCCAGACTACAGAAGCATTCAGTCTTTTTATTACTGCCAGGAGTACAAAAGAGAAAAATAACTCAGAAAAATTACATACTGAAATTATAAGCACATTCTAAAGTCTGCTTTCAAGGACTGCAAATATTTTTGTGCACGAATGCTATGTGCTTTCATTATGATGGTACTATCTTCATTGATTTTAAATTGTTTGCAGATGCAAAGTCCTAAGTAGACACTAGTGTGGCCCGTGATGTCCTGTAATTACCCACAACCATTATATTTAATACTGTATAAAAACTGTAAACATCTGGGTAACTGACAGTTTACCCACTTGCTGAGTCAGGAAGCACAAACACAGATAACCCCGTATTCCCAGATATTTAAAATACTGCATTCTAATCTCCTCTTTCACTGCATAATAATCTGTAGTTCTACTTTCTGTTCATTGGTACTAATAAGAATAGCAATTCATTCTTGGCATACAAGCAGCCAATGACAAAATACCCAAAAAAGCTGAAAATCACAAATTGGCAAGTAACTGTCTTAATCACTAAAACCACCGACATTTGGCAGAGATACCCATAATACAAGAGACAGTAGTAGGGTGGAGAGCTGCAGAATTCCCCATTTCATTACTCATACAGACTAAAAAGAATTCATATAAATTCCCCTGTCTTTCAATGCCATGGTACTTCACCATTATATTGCTATAAAACACTAGATCGTGATAATTTGTAGTTGAAAAAAAAAGAATCTGCCTCCTAACATTTGTTCTATTTGTATTATTAAAGCAAAGCTTTAAGTCATTAGCACATGCTGCAAATGCTTTGAAAGTATCACTAATCAATTCAAAACCACTTTCAAAGGCTATATTCAGCCTAAAATGCAACGCTAGGGGGCATATAATAAATTTATCACACAACCCTTAGGGATTAGATGTGTGAATAACTGTCCTGGGAAATTACATAAATAAAACTCAAAATTCCCTCTTTAAAATCTTCACTAGTTGATTACATTAGGTATCGGTCAACTTCTACAGATACCGTATCTAGAAACTTTGTTACAATGCATAATACATAATAAGCTAGGCAACAATCAGAAAATCCGCTACTGCACAGCTCTAATTGGATCCTAGTTTACTAAGCCTTCTTTCTCTACTGAGCGATATTTAGCTGAGCTTTCGCAATACGAGAAATATTCTTTTACTGACCTTGTTTATTGCATGAAAACAGTCCAGCAATGTCAGATGAAAACTGCAAGTACCAAAGGAAGCATCCCTATAACATATGATGACCAAAACAGTAAAATTATCCCATTTTAATCCATGTGAAAACAATTCAAGATATTTCTCTAAAACATCTTTAAAAAATTGCTTCAAGGCTATTCTTGATGACTATTACAGTGAAATAATTATATCAAATGATTATTTCATTTCCCGCACCCTGCATCTTACAACAGTAACAAAACATAAAGTAAGTTATGTTAACAGATGATCCAAGAGTAAGATTACTCATTATAGTTTTGGTAAAACTGACGCGTTCAATTTCTGACATGAACATTGAAACTGGCATGTTTCACTGTTCATGTCAACAAAGAACAGACAACCCAAACTCCTTGTGGCAAAAGCTAATGCCGAAATTAGTATCATATTCTAATATACACTCTTAGAACATTTTCTTCTGAACTACATTTTCAAAAAAGTCAAGTTGTAATACACTGCAAGTTTTTCTTCAAACTCCATTTAGAAGAAAAAAATATGCTGTGCACATGCATTCTATGTATATGTGAACAGCATCTTCTTAATAAAACTGTCAAGATACATATTCGTGTAGATCTATTAAAAGACTTTCCTTAAGATGCATAAAATAGTTTATGCTTAAACACGAGGAGAGTTTTTGTTAAAACACCTTCTTTCGACTACAATTTTGTAAATTCTCTTAATCCAAGAATGGCACGTGCTTAATATGTAACCATTATTAGATTCCATAAGCACTGTACAATAAGCATTCCACAAGAATATTATAGACAAGTAAAATAAATAAATTTAAACTGAATTTACATCAAACAATATTGTATCTTGGCAGAACACTTTCTTTTGAGATCATGCAGCCCTCACCAGAACGAATCATTAATGTCAAAAAAGTAAAATATCGCATTCAAATTCCAACTGAGAGGAGGAAGAATTTCTGAAGAGTCTGGATGGCTGCCTCTACAATTTGTTTGTATCCTTTTCCTCCCTAATGAATCGGTGTGAAAAGTGGGGGAAAAAAATCAGCAGCAGAAGGAAATAACAGAATCCCATTCAGGTAAAAGAGAAGACAGGTAAAGGTGACATTGTAGTGAGTGTCTGTGAGACCACCTGACCAGGAAGAACAAGTGGATCAGGCCCTCTACAACCAGATAGAAGCAGCCTTATATGCGCAGGCCCTGGTCCTCATAGGGAACTTCTACCACTCTGATATCCGTTGGAGGAACGACACAGCAAGGCATAAGCAATCCAGAAGGCTCCTGCAGTGAAGTGGTGACAACTTCCTTCCCCAAGTGATAGAGATGCCAACGAGGAACAGTGCTCTGCTCACACTCAACAACAAGGAGGTGCTCACTACCTTGGCTGCAGTGACTATGAGATGGTGGAGTTCAGGATCCTCAGAGCAGGGAGGAGGGTAAAAACCAAGCTGACAACCTTGGACTTCAGGAGAGCAGACTCGGGCCTCTTCAAAGATCTGTTTGGAAGAGTCTCATGGGATAAGGCCCCGGGGAGAAGAGAGGCTCAAGAAAGCTGTTTAATACTCAAAGATCATGCCCTTCAAGCTTAAGAGCAATTCATCCTAATGAATATGAAGCAGCCAAAAATGCCAAGAGGCCTGCGTGGATGAACAAGGAACTCCTAGCCAAACTCAGACACAAAATGGAAGCATACAGAGGGTGGAAGCAAGGACTGGTAACCTGAGAGGAATATGCAAACACTGTCTGAGCATCCAGGAATGAAGTTAGGAAAGTTAAAGCCCAAATGGAATTGAATCTCGCCAGGGATGTCAAAGAAACATGAAGGGCTTCTCTAAGTACATAGGCAACAAAAGGAAGACTAAGGAAGATGTGGACCCACTGCTCAATGAGACAGGGAACCTGGTTACACAGGACATGGAAAAGGTTGAGGTACCGAATGCTGCCTTTGCCTCAGTCTTCACTAGCCTTCAGGAATCCCAGGTCCCAGAAACCATCTGGAAAGGCTGGAGTAAGGAAGTATGGACCTACTTCCTTAGTGGAAGAGGATCAGGTCAAGGAATAACTCTGCAACTGGACATACCTAGGTCCATGGGCCCTGATGGGATGCANTAATTGGATCCTAGTTTACTAAGCCTTCTTTCTCTACTGAGCGATATTTAGCTGAGCTTTCGCAATACGAGAAATATTCTTTTACTGACCTTGTTTATTGCATGAAAACAGTCCAGCAATGTCAGATGAAAACTGCAAGTACCAAAGGAAGCATCCCTATAACATATGATGACCAAAACAGTAAAATTATCCCATTTTAATCCATGTGAAAACAATTCAAGATATTTCTCTAAAACATCTTTAAAAAATTGCTTCAAGGCTATTCTTGATGACTATTACAGTGAAATAATTATATCAAATGATTATTTCATTTCCCGCACCCTGCATCTTACAACAGTAACAAAACATAAAGTAAGTTATGTTAACAGATGATCCAAGAGTAAGATTACTCATTATAGTTTTGGTAAAACTGACGCGTTCAATTTCTGACATGAACATTGAAACTGGCATGTTTCACTGTTCATGTCAACAAAGAACAGACAACCCAAACTCCTTGTGGCAAAAGCTAATGCCGAAATTAGTATCATATTCTAATATACACTCTTAGAACATTTTCTTCTGAACTACATTTTCAAAAAAGTCAAGTTGTAATACACTGCAAGTTTTTCTTCAAACTCCATTTAGAAGAAAAAAATATGCTGTGCACATGCATTCTATGTATATGTGAACAGCATCTTCTTAATAAAACTGTCAAGATACATATTCGTGTAGATCTATTAAAAGACTTTCCTTAAGATGCATAAAATAGTTTATGCTTAAACACGAGGAGAGTTTTTGTTAAAACACCTTCTTTCGACTACAATTTTGTAAATTCTCTTAATCCAAGAATGGCACGTGCTTAATATGTAACCATTATTAGATTCCATAAGCACTGTACAATAAGCATTCCACAAGAATATTATAGACAAGTAAAATAAATAAATTTAAACTGAATTTACATCAAACAATATTGTATCTTGGCAGAACACTTTCTTTTGAGATCATGCAGCCCTCACCAGAACGAATCATTAATGTCAAAAAAGTAAAATATCGCATTCAAATTCCAACTGAGAGGAGGAAGAATTTCTGAAGAGTCTGGATGGCTGCCTCTACAATTTGTTTGTATCCTTTTCCTCCCTAATGAATCGGTGTGAAAAGTGGGGGAAAAAAATCAGCAGCAGAAGGAAATAACAGAATCCCATTCAGGTAAAAGAGAAGACAGGTAAAGGTGACATTGTAGTGAGTGTCTGTGAGACCACCTGACCAGGAAGAACAAGTGGATCAGGCCCTCTACAACCAGATAGAAGCAGCCTTATATGCGCAGGCCCTGGTCCTCATAGGGAACTTCTACCACTCTGATATCCGTTGGAGGAACGACACAGCAAGGCATAAGCAATCCAGAAGGCTCCTGCAGTGAAGTGGTGACAACTTCCTTCCCCAAGTGATAGAGATGCCAACGAGGAACAGTGCTCTGCTCACACTCAACAACAAGGAGGTGCTCACTACCTTGGCTGCAGTGACTATGAGATGGTGGAGTTCAGGATCCTCAGAGCAGGGAGGAGGGTAAAAACCAAGCTGACAACCTTGGACTTCAGGAGAGCAGACTCGGGCCTCTTCAAAGATCTGTTTGGAAGAGTCTCATGGGATAAGGCCCCGGGGAGAAGAGAGGCTCAAGAAAGCTGTTTAATACTCAAAGATCATGCCCTTCAAGCTTAAGAGCAATTCATCCTAATGAATATGAAGCAGCCAAAAATGCCAAGAGGCCTGCGTGGATGAACAAGGAACTCCTAGCCAAACTCAGACACAAAATGGAAGCATACAGAGGGTGGAAGCAAGGACTGGTAACCTGAGAGGAATATGCAAACACTGTCTGAGCATCCAGGAATGAAGTTAGGAAAGTTAAAGCCCAAATGGAATTGAATCTCGCCAGGGATGTCAAAGAAACATGAAGGGCTTCTCTAAGTACATAGGCAACAAAAGGAAGACTAAGGAAGATGTGGACCCACTGCTCAATGAGACAGGGAACCTGGTTACACAGGACATGGAAAAGGTTGAGGTACCGAATGCTGCCTTTGCCTCAGTCTTCACTAGCCTTCAGGAATCCCAGGTCCCAGAAACCATCTGGAAAGGCTGGAGTAAGGAAGTATGGACCTACTTCCTTAGTGGAAGAGGATCAGGTCAAGGAATAACTCTGCAACTGGACATACCTAGGTCCATGGGCCCTGATGGGATGCATGCATGAGTGCTGAGGGAGCTGGCTGATGTCATTGCAAGGCCACTCTCAATAATCTCTGATCAATCATGGCAAGTGGGAGAAATTCCTGAAGACTGGAGGAAAGCAAACGTCACCCACAACTTCAAGAAGGGCAAGAAAGAATCCTCAGGGAACTACAGGTCAGCCAGCATCACCTCAATCCCCAGAGAGGTGATGGAGCAAGCTAATCCTGGAAACAATTTGTAGGCACATTAAGGACAAGAAAATCATTAGGCATAGTCAGCATGGATTCACCAAGGCAAAGTCATGCTTGACCAATTTGATAAACTTCTACAATGAAACGATTGGCCTGGTAGATGAGGGGAGAGCAATGCATACTGTCTACCTGAACTTCTGTCAGGCCTTTGACATTGTCTCCACAAGATCCTCACAGACAAGTTAGTGATGTGTGGGCTCGTCGAGCAGACAGGTGGACTGAAAACTGGCTGAATGGCCGGACCCACAGGGTGGTGGTCAGTAGCACAAAGTTTAGTTGGAGGCCAGGAACTAGTGGTGTACTCCAGGGGTCAATACTGTGTTTGATCCTGTTCCAACATCTTCATTAATGATCTGGATGAAGGGGCAGAGAGTCCCCTCAGCAAGTTTGTTGATGACACAAAACTGGGAGGAGTGGCTGATACGCGAGAAGGTTGTGCTGTGCTGCCATCCGGAGTGACCTTGACAAGCTGGAGAAATGGGCTGACAGAAACCCCATGAAGTTTAATAAGAAGAAGTTTAAAGTTCTGCACCTGGGGAGGAACAACCCCAGGCACCAGTACAGGTTGGGGGCTGCTCAGCTGGGAAACAGCTTTGCAGAAAAGGACCTGAGGGTCCTGGTGGACATGAAGTTGAACACAAGTCAGCAATGTGCCCTGCGACAAAGGCGGCTAATAGTATCCTGGATCGTATTAGACGAAGTATTGCCAGCAGGTCGAGGGCAGTAATCTTACCCCTCTCCTCAGCACTAGTGAGGCCACATCTGGAGTACTGTACCCAGTTTTGGGCTCCTCAGTGCAAGANGCGACAAAGGCGGCTAATAGTATCCTGGATCGTATTAGACGAAGTATTGCCAGCAGGTCGAGGGCAGTAATCTTACCCCTCTCCTCAGCACTAGTGAGGCCACATCTGGAGTACTGTACCCAGTTTTGGGCTCCTCAGTGCAAGAAAGGTATGGACATAGCAGAGAGAGTCCAGCAAAGGGTCACAAAGATGATTACGGGACTGAAGCATCTCACACAGAAGGAAAGGCTGAGCGAGCTGAGACTGTTCAGCCTGGAGAGGGGAAGGCTTGCAGGGGGACCTCATTAATATACACAAATACACAAAGGGAAGGTGCAAAGAAGACTCAGGCTTCAGTGACAGACTCAGTGAAAGAGTCAGGCTCTTTCAGTGGTGCCCAGTGACATGACCAGAGACAATGGGCACAAACTGAAACACAGGAGGTTCCCTCTGAACATCAGGAACCACTTTTTCACTTCTGAGTGTGACTAAGCATTGGCACAGATTGATGTGAGAGGCTGTGGAGTCTCCATCCTTGGAGACATTCAAAAGCCATCTGGATGTGGTCCTGGGCAACCGGCTCTAAGTGTCCCTGCTTGAGCAGGGATGTTGGACCAGATAACCTCCAGAGGTCCCTTCCAACCTCACTGTGATTCTGTAAGTGAAAAAATAAACTCTTTGCATCCTGCTAACAAAAGTTTCAGTGTTGATAATGACCCTAAGTAGAAACTACCTGATTGACTTCTTATTATTCTATGGGAAGGTACTGTTTTTTGCAGAGATTAAGAATATTTTAAAGGAATAGAGCCCAGTCCAACATCTCAGTTGATTAATGCAATCTGAATTCCTCTATTTGCACCAGGTTTAGTTGCACTACTAAACTCAAGAAAATGCTAAAGTTTGCAGATACTACAGCAGACTACATTCTTTATTCGAGAGGCTGGGCATGTCTGCAGAAGTCATCTCTCTGTAAGTCTTATATGTAACACATCTTTGCATTTCTTTCAGTAGCGCTGTTGAAGTGATGGTCTGGGAATTTGGGAAGGGTACATTACCTGAGTGAAAAGCCACTATCTCCATCACCCACATGCACCTTTATGATATTTAGAAACAAACCTTACAGTCTTCCTAAGGCGGACTTTTGTTCTTCTGGGAATATAAACATGGAATTTAAAAGTGAAAAATGGGATAATGGAAATATGCAAATAAAGACAGGTGCTACTACACCATTATATTTTGGTGGTGGCAGGGGAAAGTAATATAAATTCAAATCATCAAAACCCCATCTCTTGTCAAGACAGCTAGAAAACACAAACAAGCGTGGACTTAAATTAATCACCACATAACAATATATTTGGACGGTAAACTTGCGTCCTAAGCAGTTTTTTGGACATTCTTTTCTGCATATTGTGGCAGCCATGGAATGTTAGTTTAGTCCAACTTTTGCTTGGAAGAAATGAAGAAGTTCTTCCTCTGCACATCAGATCGACTTTATTTGCTACATTAAGCAGCACAGCATATACCACAAAGAGAAGTCTGTGGTCTGAAACAGCTAGGATTACATTCTCTCGGGGTCAAACAACCATGAACCAATGGTTTTACACATTTCCTCATTGGTAAAAAGACACACTTTAAAGTTACACTAAATCACAGGAGGTTAGCTAGCATTCTTTATGCACAGAACAGTATTTGCAGGTTACGGCATACATTCAACAAGTGGGAAAAATGGACTGCTAGAAGCATTACAAGCCATTTGTGATGAATGACAGATATTTTGATACATTTAACTATCAACTACTGGCACAAAACCAGACTGCCAAATGAGAAGCAATGTAGATCAAAAAGCTCAACAAAAGCTCATACAAAACAGCATGGCTCCTTCACCTTCTGTCAGTACACTTCAGTACCAGCGGCTAACATCCCTGTTCAGCAGTCTGCACTTAAAGCTCAGATAGTCAGTGTCCCATGTGTTAAAACTTCAACACCATCCCCACCCCCAAACTGATACTGCTAAATGCAGTATCAATTATAAATTCTTCCTCAAAACTTCAAGTTTTGACTTGAACAGGAAGTTCTAACAACTTGTTATTTACCTGAAAGGAAGATACGAAATGCTTCCAGCCAATATAAGCCTGTACACGTCTTCTGGGGATTCCCTCAGGTATATTATCTATTTTTGTGGAAAAGAACAGAAAAGAAAAAGATTATTTTAATAACTTCAAGTCATTGTTTACTATAGAAGGTACAATGAATTATCACAGAGCTCTAAAGTTCTGTGAAAGAGTGGCATCAAGAACAAATGTATGCAAGTGTGCAACAATAAAACTTACATAAAAATGCAAAATACTGGTCAACCTAGAGGGATATATACTTTTAAATGAAATTTATAGATCTGTGAAGGAGTTGTTCAGCTGTAGGCTACAGTGAAAAAGTCTTCTGTCCCTCTGGATTCTTCCATGTTTCTACAGCAACTCCACTGGACCAGTCTGTACATTTTTATTTTTTTTAATTAAGTTTTTAAGATATAAATCGAAACACAAAAAGCCACAGAGATATCAGCAAAGCTATGAATCATCTGGTCTACAAAACAGTGTGTACACTCAGCAGACAAGATTAAAACAGTAATTTGTGTATGTTTTGATTTTCTTACAACAGTACATTAGCATTATTCCAAAGCCTGTACTGTCTCCTTTGCACTGGTGAGGCAGTATCCAGTAACTGAATCCAGATGCCATAAAGGAAAAAAAATAAATCTGTAGCTTCAGAAGCAAAATCCTAAGAACAGAATGAAGTGACACACTTGAAGCACTATGTACCAAACTTTCTACTGTCAAACACACTCAGAAAATACCATATGGTCTTCCATCACGACACGCCTGATCCCTCTTGCATAGCCTCTAACACTAAACTCTCCTTAAAGAATATCATAGAACTCCTGTTTTATGCAAATCATGTCTTCCAATAGCATCAAACACCATCCCCAGCACAGCCAGGAGATAACAAATGTTAATAACAAGCTGTCATTAACAGGTCAATATTCAGTAATTTCTGGTTAATATTTTTTTAAGAACAAATGCATTAACTAAGCTTTAACACACTATAGAAAGTTATTTTTTTCATTAACATTCAGTAAAATTATTTACCTCTCTTATACTAATGACCTTTTTTCTTAGAGGTTTTTTGAATGTAAGAATTCTAATTAAAAATTCCCCCCATAAATTTAAGTGTGGCATTTTTTATTTCTGTCGCTTTTGACATTTTTTTCTTTTAAAAGTTGGCATTGCCTTTCAAATTTCTTTGATGATGCTGCAAATCCAGTTTGAACAAACTGCTTAGCATACTTTCAACATCCTCTCTCCACACACACTCTTGTGAGGTGAGAATAGGTGGTGGAACAGATGTTGCTAAAAAAACCCACAAAAACCACACAACAAACCCAGCTCGAAACATATCCTAAACAGACAGCTAAAACATACATGGCAACAAGTGACCCCTTTCATTTTTCCTCTGATTCGATTATGTGTGAAGGATTTTCTGAGCATTCTTCCTGTGCAATTAGCAAAACCAGAGAAAAAAACATCTGTCTTAAGTAGTTTGGTCAAGTAATGAAAACTGCACACACGCGTGTGTGTGAACACATATTGCTAGCAACCACATAAATCTAGCACTGCTTGCTTATCAGAAAAAGAGCCCTGTCCCAGAAAAACTTATAAACCAGAGACAGGAAATGGCATTAGCAAACAGAAGGTAATTAAACAACAGACACGGAGTTTCTAGCCAGAAATGAGTCACCTGGAAAAAACTTGGTATTCAGTGCACTATACAGAGTACTGCTTGTACAACAGGCAAACAGAAATGCAGCTAATACTAGCTAATACTGTAAGCACAGGTAGCTCAGAAAGACCAAGGATTTCCCCCGTATCTCAGCTGAGCTTTCACCAGCTTCTTAAAGAAAACGGGCTTCAATGCAGAAGCATTTGTTTGCAAGTGCAACAGCTGCAAGAGGCAAGTTTTTTTCCATAACTTTAAGTGTTTTATTAAAATAAGTCTAAATAATGTTACAGTATACTGAAACATGTTAGCTCTTAAGCACAGATCCAGCTTCTGAAATTACATTACTAGTGAAGTTGCTAGAAACACCTTTTTAACATACATGCAATGTGTGTATGGATTTGCATATGAACACTCGCTATATACAAGGACATTTAAAAAAAGCCAACCTGATACTGACACAAAAACCCAATGTCTACCATTGTTCAGTATATACAAACAGCACACTGCAAGAAGATGGCATTTTTCAAAATACACAGTACTTTCTGTACAACTGAAGCCATATACAGTATATTCACTGAAAAAGGAAGCTCTCCAAGTTGGATTTCTCAGAATTTTCTGAAATAAAGAGAGATCCTGCTGCACTTCAGCTGTGACACTACTAAACACACGAGATACAACATGTGAACAGTTGCAGAGACAGCAGTTGATGAAACGGTCAGATGGTGTTTCTCAATGAAAAGTGGCTTACAAAAAAAAATTAGGTTAGCATGAGGGTATCTGGACAGGTGCAATGGCATGGTGTGCTTCAAAAGGGAAGAATGGCATTCAGTCTCTACACAGAATGGCAAAGACCATAAACAGACGCTTACTTCACAAGGAAAGTATCCTGGCAGTAACACAACACAGGAAGCTGTTACAGTGAAAAGGGAAACAGGATCAGTTTCTGCCACAGCTTAAAACTGTAAGAGAGTACTCAGCTGGAAATCTTGGATGCAAGCAAGGCTGGATAGAGGCTGAACATGGGTGAGCCTGGGTTCAGGCTGTGGGTGAACCAAATTCTGGATATGGAAACAGGTTAAGAGTGAAGGGATCAGGGAAGGAACAGCAAAACCCAGGGAAGCAACAGATGCCAAGGCAGCAGAGGCCCCATCTGCATTAGGAAGTTGATGCATCAGTAGAAACGCATCTATAGACTGAGAGCCAGCACTGAAGATCTGACATCTGCACTATACACTTCCAGCAGCCTTTAAACTTCACAGCTAGTCCTGTGGACTGAATGCCCTTTACCTACTGGGATTGGTCCTAGACTGCTCCATGAAGTGAACCAAAATGCAGTGAGCAGGGTTTAATGAAAGATTCACTTCAAAAATACACTCCTGACACAAACCGAAACTGTAATACAGATTTATATATAACTATATGTATAACTATATATATATATATAAGTATATAATACTGTTTCTGACCAGAAGGAGGCTGCTAAAGCCTTAAAGATGAACAATTTAATTGGAATGATATGGGTGAACAAAGGACTTAAGAAAGCTAGTAAATGACAGCGAGAAAGTAAAAGTGATTAGAGATGTAGTAGGCAGAAGTGTTGAAAGAGAGAAGGACTTTCTAAGGCAGTGAGCAGATCTGAAATTTCGGAAAGGAAGAGAATGGAAATGTTGATCTGATGAATAGCAAAACATGTATTTGTAAATTCATGAGGTATATACTGGAGGAAGGAGGGGAAATGGGAAAAGACATAACCTCCAGAAATCAAAATATACAACAGCTGAAACCCATTTGTCCAGATGCTGATTTTATGTTATGTTTCTGCCGTGCTTTCTAAGATGACAGAAACTTTCACAAATAAAGTTGTTTTCTTAAGATTAAAAAGTTTAAGGTTAAAAGATGTGTAGATGTGTCACTTAGGGACATGGTTTAGTGGTGGACTTCGCGGTGTTAGGTTAAAGGTTGGAGTCGATGATCTTAAAGGTCTTTTCCAACCTAAATGATTCTATGATTCTAAGTTAATGCCAATAAAGCAACCAACAAGAAGTACTATTAAAAAGATGAAAAATACTAAAATATATTTCAAGCAATGATATTAACTGTTATTTATCAGAAGTATTTTCTGGGATAGTTTTTGTTCATTCTTGTATATACAAATGGAGAAAAGGCTGTTAGAATTTTACATTGATTTCCCCAGGGGCTCCCTTCCTGCAGGTCAGGCAAATACTATTGGAAAAAAAAAAAAAAAAGCAGCTTTTTAAAAAATCTTAGAAAATTCAGCAAACCTGAAAAAATCATCCGCAAGTACAGTATATTCCAACAATCATATGCAAGTGCAGATGGGCATGCATACATGTCTACATACGACACATACACATCTACATATAAACACACACACACAAATACACATGGAAAAGCTCTTAAAATCCTTTACAAGTCTTTTACATAAGTATCTTTCAGGACAATTTTTACCATAAGGAACTGACATCTTTCAAGTCAAAATAACATAGCATTTTATCACACTATGTGATCGCTTGTGTACCAACAATTTAGAAATTTGCTTTCTTCATGCATACAAAAAAAAAAATCCTACTGAACTTCAAAATACAGCCAGAAATTTGCGATTATCAGTTGAACCATTAACATTGCTCTAATCATCCTTTTCATTTAGGACATCTGTTTCTAATTAAGGGACTGCAGGCAGCTCTGTGAATGGTCAAGAACCAGCCAAGCATTGAGTACTGGGAAAGGTGCACTCGAGCACTGCTCCTGCCAACACTGCTGTGTAGTCAAACAGCCGCTATAATGTTCACTGAATGAAACAGAAGGGCTTGCAGGGCTAGGCAACCCAGTCTTTATATATGAGCATTTAAAATCAACCATAGAATGAAAGCTCTTTTAGCAAGCCATGTTATTGTCTGATTCATGTTACTGTTTTCAAATCAGCCCTATTTTTTAAACAAAGGTTTCCTAGATTAGCGTTACAACCGTGAAAATGGTATTCACAATAGGATGAAAAGTGTTCCTGGTAGAAAAGGAAATGAAGCTCTGGTTGAAAAGGCACCTTAATCTTCAATACACAGGACCACCAAGTGAAATAGTAATGCTGCACACAAGACAAAACCATGTTTGATAATAATCACCTATGACATAACATCGGTTTTGCAGGAAAATTAAATAGGATATTTAAATATGCTGTACTGTTAGAAACTATCTACTCAAGTCTGCAAATAGCACTTTAAATTCATGTCTATGATGTGCTTAGTGAAATCCAGTTTACCCACCTGCTCATCCTTAACTGCAAAATCTACTTAAGGTTGCTACCTAAATCACACATTTCACCAACCCTACTGACTAAAAAGCAAGAAAATAATGAAATGATTCATTTTAAACTGCTTACAAGCAAATTTCATGTGATACAACTATGTTCCAAAAATGTCACTCACCCAAAATAGCCTGAACTGCTATAAACTGCAAATAGTCACAACCCACACATTTTGAACAAATACAAATAACTACTGTGTGTGACTGGACTCAAACACAGGCTCACACACGTGTAATTTTGCTATAACTTCAAAGTACTTTATTTCATTAAAACCTCCACTGGATATACTAGTCAGTTAATACATTAGTTTTTCTAGCAATATTCCTTAGAAGAAAAGGTCAAATACAGCAAAATAAAATAGAAATATAAATAGAATCAAAAGCTTCCTGTATGGATTTGTGGTGTACTGAAGAAATGCACATGTGACCAACAGTCCCTTCATTAGCAGAAACACAGCCATTAAGTTGACAAAAGTGGCAGAGAGGGAATAACTGCCTGTCTCTAGTAGGTCTCTTTGTTAATCATAAACAAAAACAAGAAACCTCCAATTACCTTTTAAAGAGAGGAGGACAGGAATAGAAAATCCTATTAGCTGGGAACTGACTGGGCTGGGCACATCAGTACTTCGACAGCTAAGAAAGCAAGCTAGTACTATTGCGAGGGACCCCCAAAGAGCAACCCCTGTTCTCCTACGAAACAAGCAGTCTGGTAAGAACATTGTGAGAAAGAACCTAGTACAAACAGTAGGAAAAGCTGCTGTCGTGAAGGCCAATCACTGTTTTCCAAATACAGTTCAGAGAACGCAGCTTTTTAGAGGACACGAACACAGAGAAAGCCAGAAAGACTCGACGCAACTTTTGCTTAAATGAAGCATGTACTTTGTCCATCTCATCTCTGCCACTCGCTTGTCAAGCACAAGCGCCTCTCACCAAAACGTTACTGAGGGTAAACACAGTTTACCCACCTGTAATTTGAGCACTGCCACAGCTACCCATTTACCACCGCTCAGCCTGGACCACTGAACAAACAGGTTTCCCTGCTTTCCCATGGCTTAGCCAGAGATAATTCTGCAAATGCCAACGTAAGAACAGAGCAGTTCAACATCACACAGAAGGGTGCTAATTGCTTCTGCAAACTCCAGTTTCTACCCAGCATTAGGTCCACAGCTAGGAAGGACACTAACAAATTGAAAAGGCAAAAAAACAGTACTACTGATCAGAACGGTTGAAGGAAACACTGCTTACCCTGAAGAAAGAAGATGGGAAAATAGACAAAGTACAGAGATGAGTCCTGGAGAAGATGACCTGAATTACAGCAGTTCATGGGGCGGTACCCTCGGAGGGTCAGCCTCCAAGTACATAATTAGTGCCAGGCCTGAGAAAAAAAACACTGTTACCAAGTTAATGCAGTCAAGGGGAGAGGGGGGAGCTTGGGAATTGGGTGGACAGGGCACAGAGGGTACATTTTCTTTCTTAATATAGAAGGAGCAAAGGCGGAAGAAGCAGACTTTCCTCACCCACAGCCAAGTCCTGGCGAAAATCAAGAGAAGCCACTGTAGAGATCAACTCAGAAGATCACTGCTGCTTTGGTAGAGTAGTAAGGCCTGAACAGTGAAGAAAGCTTCCAAGGAAAAGCAATTTTTCTTTAAAAGGTGAAGAACACAGTTTTTTCACCCCCCTCCCTTCTTTCCCCTCACCCCCTCCGCCCATATAAAGTGTAAACATTCAAACCCCCACACAGAATTCTGGCTACCCTTCATGTGGCTGAACATGCCAATTTTATGCTAATCTACACAGAAGAATATTATCCCCATTACGTAGTATATAATCTGTAAAAATGAAAC
The DNA here is from genome assembly GCA_013396915.1 of Stercorarius parasiticus. NCBI lineage: Eukaryota > Metazoa > Chordata > Aves > Charadriiformes > Stercorariidae > Stercorarius > Stercorarius parasiticus. The sequence goes on from VWZL01003697.1 coordinate 993,265, forward strand.
AAAGTACAGAATTAAAATAGATGGAAGATGAACAATAAAGGTATTAGGATTTAAATTGTTAAGATTTACTCTAAAAATTCATATTTTATTCTAAAACTACACATATAACGATGTATCTGAAAACTTTGTTCTTCGCTTTTAAGGACATGTTATGCTGAAGAGCCCTGTAGCTTGAGTTAGGCTCTGCTATCACATCAAAATACACCTGGAAGGAAGCAGCAGATGTAGGAGGGGGAGAAAGAAGTGTGTAACCTGGAGAGTTCAGAAACTATCTCCACTGAAGAGGAAAGAAAGACAAGTTAGATGAAAGGGGGGGTGAAACATTAAAACACACCAACTGTGAAGAAAAGACTGGGAACAGACTTTGCTTGTAAACCTAACAGCTGCCTTTACACTTCACCATGGTTAATGAAGACTTTCATGATTGCCTTAGTAGTCAAAATGAGCATATCCCCACACGATATATACTTAAACAAAAGATGCTGAATGATAAATCATGCTAATATATCCCAACTCCTTTAAGCAGAAGTTAAATAATACTCTGTTTAAGTATACAAATTTAAGGTTGACAAGCCATTAAAATGACAGGCTTGGAAGTTGGTAGCATAAAAATATTCAATGTTTACGAGGACACACAATTTCCAGAAGAGAACTAGTTATGTGCAGTTCATCACAGCTTAATGTGTTAAAATGTGGCTGTGCTTTTTAAAAAAAAAAAAAAAAAGAAGAACAAAACCATAAAGAACACTTATTGTGACTGTGCTATTCCTGAAAACCTTGCAGCCTGTTATTCCTAACAAGTAACCTAGAGCACCTGCATCTGCAGAGCACCTTGCACCCAAAACTATGCTAAATTATCAAAGGCCTTACAGCACACGCAGACAAGCACTATTTTCATGACTGACTCTGCAAAGGTAACTTTCCCTTTCTACTTCCTTGCGTTTCCCACCTGAACTCCTCCAACCTGATGCACTGTCGCACAGTTCCTCAAACTAAGGTAAACCATGAAGCTAAAAAACCAAAATCAAACCAGGAAAGACATTTAACCCACAGAAAACAAAATACAGTGGCAAACTACCACTTACACTGTAAGGGATCAGAAATTAAATGATGATACCCAGTTCAAACAGCAAAGAGCATTACCAACAGGATATGGTCTGATTACAGAAAAGCTTCTTAAAGTTTCAACTGATGGCTGGATGGATCCTTCTTCATCAAAAAGCAAAGCACTCTGAACTGAAGAAGTAGGTGGATACTTAAGCCTACATATGTTTAAAATAAGAAGGCTTCAACTTATTTCCTTTCAATCATGAAATATGCTTATAGACATATATTTATCATGCATTCTGAACAGATCCTATACCATTGCTCGCCCCATAGAGAACAATCCGATTGTCCCTGCAGAAAGCAGAAATGTGGGATGTGTATGTGTGAACACTTCAGCAGCGAGTGCTGTGATTAAGCCTGCCCCTTCATGAAAGATCATCAAAGGGCGCCAGGGGAAAAAGTTAGCCTCAGGGACACAGTCTTTCTTCTGTGATCTTCCTTCACTGGAATCCCTCCCACAGGAATCTGGGAAGAAACTGTACCCCACTGCATAGAAAAAGCAGTATCAAAGCAAGTCTGTTGCACTGGAAAGAAAATCAGCATCTAGCTTGAGCTACCTCACCATCTAGGACTTGTGATTATGCAAGACAGACACCCCCCTAATGAAGGAAGGGACTGATGCCCACACAGTGCTTCACTATGCACTTCTTGTATTGGATTGTTTTGACATTAGTTAACTTTCCTTACTGTGGATTCTGCTCCAAATGTCAGATGCTGTGCTGCACAATAATACTACACATATTCAGAACAAAAGCTTAGGGAAAAACAAAAGCTATTTCCTTCCAAATAACGGCCGATAACTGAAGCCAGTCCATTCTCGCTTTCTGGGCCTCTGTTATGATCAAGTCACTAGGAATAAGTAGATATTCCTAAAAGCTGCAGCTGTTTTGTCAGCATAATGCCTTAACTGCAACAAGTTTAGTAACTCATGTGGCTGGTTTCTATGTGTTTTAAGAATACAAAGGTCAACAGCAACATTCCTAGGCACATGTTTCAAATACCAGGAGTGACACATTTTGAAATCTAGTTCTTAATTTCTGATAAGTACTGTAGGAAATAGACAACACAGAAACCCTGTGGAGCAGGAAACAGACCTCCTGCATGATGTACAGAGGCAGCAATGAGACTGCCAGCATCACAGCAAGAACTGTACAGCTTTGCAACTAAGAATAGGAATGACCTCAGGCTACATGAACTCTGCTCCCTCAGATCTCCAAGATCAAAGTACGCATAGGTTCTCACTTGATTTTATTCCTGAGTAAACATGAGAGATGGTTACAATCAAGGTGTGTTACAAGTCAAAACAGAACATGAATATGGTACGTCACATCTTTCATTCTGAAGCATTCAGCATTTTATTCCTCAACTACACTTCTATGTACCAAACACCGATTCTTTAGATGCAGTTGTGATGTAAAGCCAGTCGTTTTCCCCTCTGCAGTCAGGGACCTGTCTCAGTACATTTTCAGCCACCTTGTATATTCTCAGGCTTTATACCAGCTTTAAGCCTACCACACGATCGCACTCCTCCTAGGTTAACTGAAGAGATCACCTTGCATTAGAAAAGTAGCAGCTGGGGAAGAAAAGGTCTATTTAAACATGCATGCAATGAGAAATTATATACTGTACTTCACGCAAGATAATATTTCTCTATCTTAAAAAAGAAAAAAGAGACCATGTGTGGGCAGGGGAAAGGAAAAACATCAAGAAGCAGTCATTTTTTTTTTCTAAATTAAAATATTCACAGAGAATTTTTTTTCAGTGGCATTCTTATCTCTTAGGAGCACAGATTGCAGTAGAGAAGAAAAAAAACAAACCCATACAACTTCATTCACATACTTGCTAGACTTTAAAAACTGTCTTTGTATGAGGTACCTTACTATAGAATACATTAGTAGGAAGATAATTCAAGAGAAAGGAATTGGTTTTATCTTGCTGTTTTAAAAATTGAGTATGAAAAAATGAACACACTTATCAACCTGATGTAATGTAAAAATGTAAATACTTACTGCGTAGGAGCCTATGAGGAATGCAGCATTTGCTTGTTTTTTCTGATCAAAGCCAGTATAGTGAATTATTTTCTTCCTTATCAATGAAAATGACTGTATCGAGAAATGAACAAGATTATGATTTTGCATTTTAGACTTTTCATGCCTTCTTTTAAAAAATTAGAGGAACGCAAGGGCCTGTTCACCTACTTTCAGCCTCCATCTCAGATGAACCAAGTATACTGTAGACTAGTCCCTCAAAAGCTTTGGAAGACTGTTGCATCCCTACCTAGATTGTTCCAGTATTCTTCTCAGTAGTCAGTGTTAATAATTTTTGATACAAATTACAGTAATCTTTCTTTCACTCCTTGAATGCATTTACTATTTCTGACTTTCAGCCCTATGTAACAGACAGGCATTTGTGAGATGTAAACACACAGTGGCATTCTCAAAAACTTCACAAACATGTTAAAGTTGCCCATGGTTTTGAAAACAGAATTTAGACTTTTTTATTCTTAAAGAAAACCTGACTCTAAATAAATAAACTACTAGCTCTTTCTGAGGATCAGAACCACTGGAAAATATATGCTTAGATTAAAATATTTTTAAAGTATTTCTAAACTTCAACATAAGTAACTTTTAAAAATATAGCATCTCCAATTACCTTAGAAAGGGAGTGGAATGGCATTGCCAATAGAAAGGACACATATCTGTGGTGGCAGCAAAAACTATCCCCTGACTGGCCCTTGAAACAAATTTTGGTGCTCTTGAAATTGTATACTTCGACCAACTGCTAAGCTACCATAAAATGTCACCATTTAAATAGCAGTGTTACTTGCTCAGATACTATTCAATACACTCAAGACAAATAAACCCCAGATCACTAGCAGTAGTTATGTTCTCAGCCATCCTAACATGCCTCTCCAATACCAAAACCAATATTCAAAGGGATTAAAATATAAACTTGTGTTGCTTCAGAGCATCCTGTAAGCAAAGATCAGAGAATCTTGTCTCTGGCAAACTTGTTTGTAGTGTCATAGGGACAACGCAAGTCTGAATTACACAAACTAATACCAGTGACAGACATCAAAGAATGAAAAAAAAAAAAAAATCTCTGTTAAACTATAATGTTCTGCATGCTTCCCAGTTTTCACAGTTCAGTGGCAGTTTCAAGATCTAAGCAGTTTTGAAGAGGCAAACTGTGATTCACATTAATGCTAATAAGCTTTTTTATCTGCCTACAAGGTTTTATACTCCAACATCTGTTAGAAGTCAACTAGTTTGAAGTCATTCATGTTAATTAATATAGGAACTCTCTGTTTTAAAGACACTATGCTTTATCAAGAGACCAATCCCGAAAATTACCGAGAACCCTTTAGAGAAGATAATCTGCAGTAGGAGCACGGCAGTCTCCCTCAGGACTACGTCATAAATGCTATCAAAGATCCAATGTTGCTTCTTACCAAAGAGATGTCAGAACCAGAAGAGAAACCCAAGTCAAATAAAAACCAGCTCAAATGAAAATGTGTTGCATTGCACCCTCAAGCTCAGTCACTGCTGACAGATTGCCAAGAAGACTGAATTTCAGGAGGGCAGCTTTTCATTTAAAAAAGTTCGTACCCATTTAGCAAATCATCTTTTAGGAGCTTAACATTAGTTACTGCCATGGTGGTGCACCTTCTGTATCTTAGAAGTGGGTTTTCCCTCCTGATGCTCCTCCTCCTCCCTAAATTCACCTTGACAAAATTTAGCATTTATACATTTATATTCAAAACTTAGCTGGATTAGGAACCCAGAAAAGCACCCTAACAAAGAACTTTTGGCCTGTTTGGTTTTGCTCTTTTAAAAGTCAGGAATATTGAATAAAAAAACCCAAGTATTACCTTTAATTTCTTATTTAGCTTGCAGCAGTATCTGTAGACCATTGCCAGATTGAGTGGTCCAAAGTCTGCATAGAAGCTGGTAGGAGAAAGGGAAAAAAGCATACATGATGTCTGTAAGTGCCTTTTTCTTTTTAATCAGATGCACAAAGCAAGGAGTAATAATATATAATATACGCATATCATTCTAAAAACATTAATGCCTTCTTACATACATACTATTTTGTTGGAGGAAACAGTTTTGTTGTGTTTAAACAGGGACTAAAACTTTTTGTTTTCCAGACACCACCACTCAAAAACAAACTGGAATACTCAAGGGTTGAAAAATTCTCACTACTGTATCACTCTGTGACATCAGTTTAGAAACTCTATTTTAAGAGCAACCCAAAAGCTTTACTTTAAAAGAACGCAAAGCAATTAACATCACTAGAGAAAAGCAAACACAGAGAATAAAGACTGATTAGTACTTTAGAAAACAGTAAGCACACCCTTGGTCAGAAATATTTAAAGAACTACCAGCATTCCAGTTCACATACAAAAACATACACTGTTTACTACAGGGGAAATAATATAGCCATTGTTAGCTCATAAAGACTTGAACTGATTTTGCCAGTTTTTTCTCTTATTCTAGGAAGTTAGACATTCCACTTAATACTTGAGCAATCACAGACATCCCCTTCAGCTTGGCAGTCCAGTGTGCACTTCTGAATATATATTGTTGCATCATGATCCTGTGTCTTCTGACAAGAATGGGCACAACAAAAGCTTCTGCTTTGAAAAGATTTTTAAGAAATCCTAATGGGAAGCCAAGAAACCATTCTAAGACATATAAATCATCATGGCAGATAAGTCTGAGAGGACCAAACCTGTGTAACTAGTTCTATAATGGGAACGGTGCGCTTCCCTCAGCTACATTTAAAAAACAGAATGTCAATTAGACTGGTTCCTCATTGCTGTTCTTCTGACTAATTTATTTCTGTAAAAACCAGGAAAAAATAGGCCTGTACTTACTTCTCATATACAAGTTCATCATCTATGCAGAAATAATGGGTATTTGCAGCTCCACTCTTTGGTTTTTGGCAAAGAATTGCAAAATAAAGGCGATCTGAAACGCAAGAAAATTTAAAGCCTTTATAAACATTACACTTTTCTGCTGAAAGTCTGAAATACTACCTGTCAACAGAACAACTTTAAATGGTTTAAAATGAACCAAATCTTCTTTTTAAGTACTACCAAGCTAGATATTATTATTTCTCTGTTGTTAAGCAACAAGGCACACAAAGATTGAGGCTTTTTGCTCAGCAGTGTTACTGTAATCCCCAGCTCTTCAGTGTTCTTTCCCAAAGTGTTCCAGGAAAGCTACCTGTTTGATGATGTTGCAATATAGCAGGAACCTGACTTGCACCCACGCACACAGGAGACATTCACTTCCTTTTAGCAACAGACCCCACCTGTTGCACTCCAAGTACCAACACACACACACACCCCCCAACTAAACCACAATCTCTCAGCACCTCATAGCACCTATTTTAAACTAAACGGTAAAGTGCACTTGCACAAAACCACAAGCACTTCTCATCTTTCCATAAAACAACTATTTTGACAGTAGTGGCATGCAATTAAAGCCTGCAGGTTACAGACACCGGAGGGCTGCAAGGGGGCAGCCCACTGCGGCCTGCAGGAGCACCAGTGGAGCCACCACCTGGACATCCGCATCCACATCCCCACCCCAGCCGCCCCTCAAAGCTTGCCTGTAGGCAGGCAGAAGGCACCTTGTGCTTGTCCTATCTTCCTTTTTTAAGCTGGGAGGGGGGGGAAATGCCAGCGGTATTCACAGAGGTATAAATTATTTTTATGGCTGGGGGAGCTGTAGCCCTAGTGGACTTTAAACACGGACTGTGCTGCTGCTGTAAATTGCTGTGCTTGCGGTAATTGGTCAATAAAAGTTGAGGCCTTGCAGCACCACAGCAATACTTTTCTTCCTCTTGATGAAAAAATATCATTATAAAATACATGGATTAAAATTCACCCCTAAAATAAAATATTTTACTTTTTGCAAACTAGTTGCCTGGAACAGATATATTACTTAAATATCAAAACAGATCACCTGCATATAAATGTATAATTTCAAAGTATAATTTCTGAGAAAGAAAAACTGTATCTCCTTTTTGAGAAAGCAGGAAAAAAAAAATCACTTTATGCTTCAAAACAAAATCCTTCAGGACTAGCGCTTAGAAATCACTACTTGTATCTTGAAAATACTCAGTATGCCAGGAAAGGAGTCCCCATGTCTGTATTTCAACACTCACATGCTCAGTTCTCACCTATCTCAGGGGGTGGAGGCAGTGGCTTAGTTGGGGGGTGTGTGTGTGTTGGTACTTGGAGTGCAACAGGTGGGGTCTGTTGCCAAAAGGAAGTGAGTGTCTCCTGTGTGCGTGGGTGGAAGTCAGGTTCCTGCTATATTGCAACGTCATCAAATGTCTCAGCAGTATCTCAGGGAGTGGAGGCAGACAACACCACCAAAAAGTGTACATTTCAGTACTATGTGCTAAATGCACATTTCACTAGAACAGCAGCCTGATGTGAATCATTTGGCTTAAACATTTACAGGTCAGGTGCAACCAGTGGGATGTACAGTAACTCCTGAGCAAGTCAGGCACCTACTTCCTTACTCTCTCAGTGGAAGGAAGGCACCAAACTTGCTTATTCAATTTCTAATAGTCCCATCTTGTAGGCACAGCAGCTCAGTACTAGCTGGGAAGTGCATTACCTGCTTAGGAACTTTTGTACCTCCCAGCTTTTACCAAGGCATCTCCTGAAAACCAGCCAAAAGATAAAATTTAGAGTAGTGCTGTTCGTTTTTAGGAAGTGACTAAACTGGCCCACAAAGGGAAATACACGTGTGGAGAAGCAAGTGCACCAATACCCCAACTGGATGCAAAATACGCTACAGGGAAAACTGCTTCAGAGAAAACCAGTCCTGGGAAAATGTTTAGACCAACACTTTGGAGGAAGAGGGAGCCCCAGCTCCCCTGCATCTGTCCCCACCACTGTGTTACTCCCTGTGCTCTGCCAAGGTGAATTTGTGTGAATCAGAAACTATAACAGGTATCATAGCACAGTAGTTAAAAAAAGAAAAAAGGGGGGGGGTGGGCAGAAAAAGGGGAAAAAAAGCTGCTTTACTGGTTTACTTCCCTCTGCCTGGAGAATGAGAGCTAAGGTAGGGGGGCGGGGAGGGTGCAGGACTGAAGGCAAAGGAGGAAGCAGTAAAGGAGAACTGAGAGGATATGATATGTAGGGATTGTGTTTAAACTGGCATTGCTAGATTAAACACATGTCACACTACAGCCCCAAGCTATAATTTCACACCACTTCCAACCCGATTTAATGGCTAGCTGCCACCAGGTTCCTTACAAGGAAAAGTTTTCTGTAGCAAGCTCACTTATCCAGGCCACTGGGGGTTAACAGTGGGAATACACAGCCAGAATGTTTCCCTAGATGGCATCTGTCCTTCAGATCCAGTCTAATTATTGACTTAAACTGAGATGTCAGTGTACACAAACAACATTCCCATCCAAGTCTGGGCAGAATGGCCATAGTACTCAAACTGGCCCCCGACCTTCTTGCACACCAGCTTCTTCATATAAACTTTACACCACTTTTGAAAATATAAAAGCACTACACAAAGAGTTATCCAAAAATCCTCAAATACAACATGAGCATCAAAATTAAAAGAAATACACTGGCACAGGTCAAAGACGTAAAATAATTTAGCATTTTGCTCCTGAACAGGATTTGTAGTAACAGAAGCACTTGCATCCTCAGCGTTCCTACTTCTGAAAATCTCCGCAGCTTTTTCAAAAACGTCCAACAAAAATAAGAATTCCTATCTTGAGTGAACAGTGTGTACATGGTCTTTTGAATTGCTGTTGGCATTCAATTCTGTACAGGTATCTCTGGATCGTGTTAATTGTTGCTATTCTTAAAACACCTGAAAGAATTCGAGTCTAATGAATTTACAGAAGTACCTCACAATAACCGCATTTTGTGTCAAATGCCAATATCCCCGACAAGCTGTCTGCTCCTGAGCACCAATAACAATTGCTCCCCATTATGTAAACACCAGGCTCCATCTTTTTAACGTTTCCCAATAGGGAGATTTTAGAAATGAGCTACACAGAGAAGTCCTTTCCCATAAATGTATCTACCTTTCTACCGGCTTACCAGTCCAATACCAGACAAATGCTCACCATTTCTGTTTTTATGTGTTTATTTGCAAACACATTCCCAGTTCTGTTTAGAGTAGCCAAGGATCAGTGTGTTGATTTTTGAATAGCAGTAACACACACTGAGAAATGAGAATTCCTTCGTTAAGGTTCTGATTGCAGGATGAGGGCTTACACATAAAATACACTACAGCACTGATAAATTGATTTCACTAGGACTCCACAAAGGTTTGGACTGCAGGAGCAAGGCTTCCATTTTATTATTTTTCTGCTTCCTTTGCTAATTTTAGCTTTTTAGTATTTCATTTACATATAGCGGTGCTTGAGCACTTCCAGATTCCTGCAGATTTCTGATAAAAGGTCATCGTAAAACTATGAAACTAGAGCAGACCTTTCTAATCGTCTCTCAGAAGAACGAGAGAGTAAGGCTCACTGCCTTAAATGCTGCACCTGCACTGTAATTAGGAGATATGACTGCAGTATGTTAGATATACTTCAATTGCAGTTAATTTTGTTAGCCTCATATAACAAAAGTTAAACTATAGGAACACAGACGTCACTGTAGGCAATTAATTTGAGTAAGCATCCAATGTACAACAGAATGAGCCTGCATACCCCTAACCCAGGACTGTGTTACCATAGCTTTGCTACTGCTAGTACATGAACTAGTGAGATTAAAGCTAGCACAAGCACGTCTATACAAGCTGTAATAATCACACATCTGATTGCAGTGTGCATACAGGAGGAAAAGCTTTTTGCTTCATTTTCAGATCTACAGTGTTCTGTGGCAACAGATGTGTAGAAAACCAATGGCTACCACTTCAAAATCATGTTAATGTGAATATAGAGATGACAAAATAATCTCCTTCCCTCTACTCTCAATAAGCGTGACGCTTCTCGGGATCTGCCGCATGGGCCTTGGAGAAAGAAATTTTAGTAATTCAAGAGACAACTAAACACCAAACAGGCACTCCCTGCAGAACAAATCTGCATATGATCAGCAAAGATTATTTAATAAAAAAGGTAAATTCTACAGTTCTATTGTTAAACAGATGCCTTAAATGAGAAACTCAGACGAGACTGACAGTGCAACAAAAACCAGCATTAGTCTGTTTTGAATTACCAGGAATGTAACCACAGTTACCTACTATTGTAAGAGGAGGGTATTTCTAAATTCAGAATTGGTACACGGTATTTAGTTGTGTTTGATTTAAAAGACTCCAAAATATCAGGAAGACACATGAGAAAACATAAAAGACAAATTCTGTTGCAATGTCAAGACGAAAAGCAAAATTGTATGAGATTTTCTTTTTAGTCATTCTATCCTTGAACAGATTCATTCACTCATCACTATGGTATTTCAAATGTAAGTGATGATAGAGTTGGCAATTAGAATAACAACCTGGTCTCTGCAAAAGAAAATGAAAGCACACTAAAAAGCTAAGGGAACTTTTTATTTAACAGAAAACAATGAAAAAAAAACATTTGCAGGGCCACATCACGCCTGACCAACAACACTGTGTTACTTTACTCCATAAAGTCCTTGCGCTCTGCTGCTCTTGTCCAATACACAAGACTACTTCATTTATGTTCATGCACTTTCAGTGCTGGATGAGATACTAAAAGCCTTAAACTCATATTTAAAATATTAAATTTGAGAAAGACTCAAAAGTAAGTGAGGTCATATTGATAAAAGAGTAAATACAACTTTTGTACTGAGAAAACTAACTGAAAGTGTTGATAGTCAGAACGTAGGAAAGCCTAATGATACTTGGCAGAAGTGTCCTTAGCATTCAAAAAAAAGAGTTTTTTCCATAATACACAAGGTTTAGAATGACAAGCCAGCAATACTGGAAAAAACCAAAAGACGGTTTGGAAAAGAAACAACACAAAACCAAATAAACAACCCACCTACCAATGAAACTCCATTCATAAAAACTCCAAGTGATGGTGTAAGTCAAACAGTTCTCAATAAAGGAAAAAAAGGCACACACAGTACAGCTTAGACCATCCTTTAGGATGTTAGTTTCTCACTGTAAACAAACTGGATATACATTTAGCAGGAGGACAAACAAATGTGAAGAAATACCCCGTGGTGTTATATCACTTAAAATTTAATTCCATATATAGTTATTGTAGTTACTTCATTTTAGAATTAACTACTGAAAAAAGGCAAGAGTGAAACACACAACTTTTGCCTGAGGTTTAAGCATTATAATTTCACATCTTCTTTAAAATATTTATAAAATCAGAGCAATGACAAAGAAAAGTAGTCAAGGAAAGGAAATCAACAACTTTCAAGCACCTCACACAGAACTGTTACATTTTCTTTAGATCGTATAAACTACTTCTTTCAGAGATCAGAAGGATATGGGAATATGCTTCTAATAAACAGAAGAAATGCATTCAGTTCCAGCAAATTGAATTCATACAAGCAAGCCTCATGCATTAGCTGACAAAGAGAAAATGTTAAGGTGCAGCTAACAGACCAAAACAAACAATTTTTTACAATAGCTTTCCTGATCTAGTCTTATATAGTAAGCAACAATATTTAGATTCTTACGATTAAAAATCACTCTGACATATGGCTGATGCATACAATTCATTAGGAAATAAAGAAATGCAATAATTACTGTGAGTATTTTGAGTATAAAATCCATGCAAACAATGCATTGCAAACTTTGCTGTTTATGAATGTAACATCACGCAAGAAAAGATCCATAGATCTTTACAGCTATTTGGGTTTGTTTTCTGCCTCTGTCTTTTAGCAAAGATGAAAATGAGGGTAGCCTGCAACGTTTATAAAGAGTTTGGCACTGTTTCTGTAAGCAGATAAGGTAACACAGATCTCTCAGCCTTTACAGAGGCTAAAATATTTACCAGTGTGTCCATTTGCAAGAATTAAGGCCTTATGCTTTAATCTACCTCCAGTCCAGAACTATTAATTCATTTCTCAGAACTGCATTATGAGAAGGCAGAACTGACAGTTCAAAACTTGAAATAACTTTTAAAACAGATGAATAAAAGGTAAGCCTGTGGGCTAATTATTTTAAGATTTCTCTTTAAAAAAAACCTATGACACACCAGCGTAATAAAGATTAAGACTATAATTGTTCCATTAGAACAGCAGCCACTGTGCGCAGTAAGAAGATCAAGGCAAAAGGAAATATTATTAAATATAATAATCTACTGCATTTTAATCATTTGTTATATTGTGTACTGCTGAATATGGCAAAATCCCCCCGAAAAAAAACCCACAAGACAAAACCTAGGTGCTCTACTGTGTTACTTAAGTGGGTGAACATTTCTCTGGTGCAGAAAATACAGTAATTTAAGGGGCCTACTCAGATGTGTATCATCAGATCCAGGCAACTGCTGCATGAGAACGGTTAGACAGACCTGTTTGCTGGAGGTCTGAGCTGGACTGGGCTGCACGGTACTCTAGGTAGTGAAATTACTTTGATAGCCAGAAGTCATCACCTGCCAAATCAGGGGTTTCTACATTTAACCTTAAAACTACACCATCATAATTTCCTATATAAATGGTTGCAGTTGTAGAAAAATACACGTGGAGTTATTGTCCTGCATTATAGTTCTGCGTCTAAGTATACACCATTATGTTTCTCTGTGTAGATTAGGCCTAAAATGCTTTATTTTAGGCTGGAGTATCCAGGTTTTTATTCTCTGACAGTATTAGAGCATTTTAAAAAGAGGAATCTTATACGCTTTGGGAGTTTACATTCTTTCCACATCTCTATGCGCAATTTTTAAAACAAAACCTTACAGTTTTCTAAACATATTGTTGTCTAGAAGACACACTGGTTAGTTGAAGGAACCCCGTTTCTTAGCACAGGTAAGGCTGGTGTCTTTTGTCCACACTTACTCTTCGTATTTTTGCTTGCTCTGTCTACAGACAATTTCCTATGTCCTTCACAAAGAAGTGCTAAGTGAGGCTTATTTCTTGTTTTTTTAAGAGAAGTTGTAAATACTACCACTCTCAAATTCTGACACAGGACACAAAAAGTAAATATTTTTTTTTTTTAATTTTTTTTCCCTTTCAGGCAAAGTAAACTCAAGCACCTCTTTTAGCTGGGGCGCTACTCAAACCTAAATCCAGAATTATTCCAGCTGTGATCCAACACACTTCTCCACAGAGGTGGGTTCCTGTGGCAAAACCACACACGCCTCGAATCGCAGGGCCACCAAGAGGAGGGAGGACCCTGAGCCGGTGGCACTCGAGTGTCAAGGAGAGGTGCGACGCTTGTCCATTATTTTACCCGTGAGCCAGCAAGCCCAACGCGCGGCGAAAGATCTACATCCCCAATACAGAGAGAAATCTGTTATTTCTGTGCCCCCACAGAAACACGTTTTCCTGGTTCTTACGAGCAGACACAGGCAGCACACGGCAACTGCTCGGCACGGCCGGAGTTATTAACAACCCCCCCGACATTTGCTCTCCGGAACGAAGGGCCGGCCTGGACGCGCATTTCGAATGAACACTTCCCTGTGAAAACGCCACAGGGACGCAAGAACCGACGCATGGCACAGATGTCCCACGCGGCAACGGCTGCCAGCCCAGCGCCCCGGCGGTGACTGCGGCGACCCCGCGCTGAGGGGAAACTGCCGTGCCTGGGGCGGGGCGGGGCGGGGCACCTCCGCGGCCCCCGCC